>PVJC01004398.1:0-27500 GCA_004026665.1 Murina feae
TTAGAAAGAAATATTTGGAACTTTCTTATAGCATGTTTGCCCATAAATTGGGAGTTGTATATTGAGATCAATATTATATGCTAATTAGGGCAATAAGAAGATTTTTATGAATATAAAGATTCTCTTTCCTAATTCATCTGTTTTGCTGCCTCCTATATTTAAGTGCAGAATGCAGGAGTGCTCTCTGTCCGTGTCATTGGCATTTGAGTGGAGGCTGTAGAGAACATGGCTGGTCCAGTGTAACTGCTGCAGGTGCTCTGCTGGTCCCATACCTATTGATTGAATAGATTGCACTTGAATGGCATCCACATGAAATATGATTACAGTTTTAAAATAAAAAAAATGGAAATGATCTGTCCAAGTGGCGTTTCAATAATGGCCTTAAACTGTGGAACAGAAGAGAGCAACTAGCTCCACCTCCAAGTGGCCACTAAGAGCCAGGAAGGTGATGGTGATCACATTGTTGCTGGAGTGCGGGGCCCCTACCTCAGGTGGAAGGAAGGAGCATCCCCAGACGTGGCCACGTCCAGCTGGTCTTCCCTTATTGTCTTATCTCCTGGATGGTCACCATGACTTTCAACTTTGAAAATATTTATGAAGGTAGTGTGTGCATTTTCATAAAGACAATGGGTTGTTTCTCACTCTGCCTGTTCCAGTAGCCTATCAAACGCTTCTTTTTTCAGCTTTAACCCTACTAGACCTCAGGCCCTGAACCTGACTGTCCCTTAAACCACACAAAGTCAATTCAAACACACGGGGGCAGACATTTGCCATGGCTAACCACGAGGTTTGACCATGATTGGTTGGTTATTTTTAGTTTGTGACACATTTTTTTTTTCACGTACTAGGCAAAGTACCTAGGCAAAGCGGTCTAGTGGCAGATTCAGAAATTACCGAAAAATCGGTACAGCGGTCTGGTAGGGTTAAGGAAGAAGGTGACAAAATTCAAGCACCTTCCAGCTACACAGCTAATCATTTTCCAATTTCCTCTTGTTATGTTCATCATTTATAACACACCCTTAGAGAAGACTTTCATTTAACAGGCTGTTGGGCAGTGCTCTGTATTTGACTTAGAATAATTTCATCTTTCTAGTTATTTTTAGTCAAAGAGATAAAAAGTTTATATTGTTGCCCTTCCAGCATCACAAATGTACACTAACTCACGAATGTATTACTAAGAACTGGAAAAATAGTATATATTCTGTAATGGTGGATAACCTTGATTTAGGAGGGCAGAGGTATAGCTCGCAGGCCACAGTAGACTGCCAGAAGATTGCCCCATCTTGCGAGATGGACCAGGTTCCGTACCCCTGCCACTCTGAGTCTCTGGCTGGAGCCTCCATGAAGTGAAGCCTTTGTATGTCAATGGTAGTATATTCAGAGCTTAACAGTTGGGATGCCAGTCAGTGACTCTCACTGTAGCAGATTTCCACGTGCTACTTGTCACAGCTGCTAAACATGCTCCCGTCAAATGTGTAAGCTGTTTTCCTTCTGCATCCATCTGTGCTGGGCCTATGAGCTCCTTGGGCCAGTAGAACGCAATTTAAGTGACCGTGTGTAACTTCTACAACTGAGCCTTGGTTCGGCAGTGTTTTCCTCTACTGCTCGTGATGCTCTCTTTTGGAAATGAGATGCCATATAAGAAGCCTGAATACCCTGAGGTAACCACAAAGAAGCCCACTTTAGCCACATAAGGAAACAATGTCTACATGGAAGAGCACGGTGTCACCAAACATGTGAACTAAGCCTTTTTGGATCTCCTCACCCAGCCCAGAAACCAGTGAATGCAACCAGAAGATTCACTCCAGCCAACACTGCCTGGAACAGAAGAGCTGCCCAGCCAAGCCCTACTCAAAATCCTGGTCCAAAGAATCATGAGCAGAAACAATAGTTGTGGTTTTAAACCATTAAATTTTAGGTGCATTTTTTTTTCTGTATAAATGAACCTGCCTTAGCATCCCTGGCACACGCAGTTACCATCTATGAGCAGCCTGCAGGAGGTCCAAGTATCATGGTGGACTCAGAGTGAAACGGCTGAGTATGTCCATCAGTCACAGGCAATCGACTGAAACAGAAGTCAGTGTCTTCTGCACCAACAAAAACTTTAAGTTTGTATTATTGGCTTAGTAACCAATTATAGGTTATGGCCTACGAGGAGGAGAGGAGTCTGTTGATGGAGGTTAGAGAAAATTCAGCTTTCTTCATTTGTTGGTTTAACTACACTATACCCCTGGTATCCCGGAAGATAGGAATATATCCAATTAACTCATGGATCTCGCTACAGTAATTTTCAGGCAGAATATTTTAAATGCTAAATGATTTTGTTTAAGTGCCTATTTTAAAGTAAGGTGAGAAAAATCAGCAAAATCAGCTGTTTCATTTTCAAGCTGAATTTAGAGAGACTATTTCTAACCTAGGACTTGCCAAGTTAAAAAATAAAACTGGCTCTCGTCCCCAGCTCCTCCAGCTGGCTCCAGGTCCCCAAAGTAAGAAATGGACACAGAGCCAAGGTCAAATCCAGGTTTACCTGTGAAATGTGGCCTTTGAGTCAATGTTAAGTCAAGAGACTTTCTGGAAGACCCTTTGTTAAAAACCTCAGAAAAATTTGAAATGCTAGTGCCTTGAACTCACAGCTTGATAAGTGGCTTCTAATAATCTTAAGTGATTTGTCACTTGACATCCTGATTCACCCAAAGTACATGGTAGCATGTTTTGAAGACATTTGTGAATGTGGCTTTTTGTCTACTGGAGGACATTATAATTTTTTTTTTGACAGACAACTGTTTCATTTTTATTTCATAATCATAAACTTAACTCTGCAATCCAGCTAGCCTGGGAAGGGGTAGGGAAATTATGGAACCCAATAAACTGGAAGGAGCACAAAGATTATAGAACATTCCATGCAAATCGGGTGGAGGGGTGCTCCCCTGAGCTACAGAAGGAATGATCTGGTGGGTAAGATGAAACACAAGTCAGATTTATTAGCGTTGCCCACACTCAGCAAGTCTTGCTGGTCTTGCCATTCCTGGACCCAAGCGCTCCATGGCTGTCACGCTATCCATGCCTTCCTTCACCTGGCGAAGACCACGTGCTTGCCATCCACCCTCAGTCTTGGCCGTGCAGATGAGAAACTGGGGACCGTTTGTGTCAGTCCAGCATTTGCCACAGACAAGGTGCCAGGACCTGTACGTTTCAGGACGAAGTTCTCATCCTCAAATTTCTCCCCATCAATGGACTTGCCGCCTGTGCCATTATGGCGTGTGAAGAAGTCACCACCGTGGCACATAAATCCCGGACTAATTCTGTGAAAGCAGGAACCTTTGTAACAAGTCCTTGCTCCCCAGTGCTCAGAGCACGGAAGTTTTCTGCTGTCTTTGGAACTTTGTCTGCGAACAGCTCGAAGGAGACACGGACCAAGGGCTCACCATCGACGGTGATGTCGAAGGACACGGTGGGGTTTGCCACGGCTGGTCACGGGCAGCTTCCGGGCGGCGGCGTCTGCAAAAAAGCCAGACGTTATGATTTGATATATAGGAAAATCACATTTCTTTTATAGGAACCATATACCTCTGAACTGAAAGGGATAAGAAATTTCAAAATGAAAAGAGATCTCTGGGCCCCCAAACTTCTGTAGGCAAGAAGCAAACAGAGAAAACCACTCAACTACAGACATGGACAATGTCTTATGAACACAAAGCAGAGGGTAGAGCCAAGCTACAGGAGGAAGCACTCCCTGGGAGCAGAGATGGATTATAATCAATGTACGTTCCTTGTCCCCAGAGCAATGGGATCTAGTGACATATGCTCAGTGGATTTAAAATTTGCTATGATGAGTGACTGCCATATGCCTCCTAATTCCCCCAGCCTCCCATTGTTTTTGAATGAGAGAACCCCTATTGTAGTTATTCTGTCTCTGTTTCCTTATTACATGTTGGGTGAGGTTGGGAGAAGACAGCCTTTTTGTTTTTTATTCACATATACACTGAGTGGCCAGATTATTATGACCACCCCATCAGTACTTCATTGGGCCTTAATACTGCAGTGATTCTTCTTGGCATGGATTCCACAAGATGTTGAAAGGTGATGCGAGAAATCTGACACCATGCCTGATGAATAGCACTGTCCAGCTCTGTGAGATTTGATGGTTGTGGAACCAGCTGCCTGATAGCTCTTTTAACTTCGTCCCACAAATGCTCAATTGGATTGAGATCTGGTGATTGTGGGGGCCACCTAAGCAAGGTAAAGTCTCCCTCATGTTCTTGAAAACACTCCTGCACAATATGAGCACTGTGGCATGGTGCATTGTCTTGTTGGAAGAAGCCATCTCCATTGGGATGCACCATCAACATGAGAGGATGAACTTGATCAGCAATGATACTTAGGTATGTTGTGTTATTCAGACATTTATAATGATCTGGCCCTCTAGCAACTTTAGCGGGAAATTGTAGCTAATTTGCCTACAAACGTCAGGTGGTCATAATAATCTGGCCACTCAGTTTATATGGAAAATGAGATGCTGCACCCAAAGAAATATACTTGAAGAAACTTGTTCTCATCAACACTCAACTTAGATGAAAAAATCCTGATCCTCAAGCCTGGGCCTGGGTCTGACGTTATAAAATAAAATTTTGGGGAGAGGGGTGAGTGTATTTTGCCTGAGGAAGAAACTATAGAAAGAGGTTGAATGTGTGTTGTTAAAATTTGTCACAAAAATGCGTCTCATCCCATGTGCTAGTTCTCAATGTGGTTTTTCCTTGACCTCATTAATTATGGAGTCTATTTCTCTTCTGCTAGAAACTTGGATGGCACTGGCCGCTATCTGAGCAATAGAATCTTCTATATATATAAAAAGCTAATATGCAAAGTGTCTCCTTGGAAGTTCAACCAGGAAACTGGTAGTTTGATCACTCGCTAGGATGTGTGCTGACCACCAGGGGGTGGGAGGGAATGAAAGAAGTCTCTGTCCAGCAGCTGGAAGGGCCCAATTGGCTCTGATTGCTGGCCAGGCCTAGGGACCCTACCCATGCATGGATTTCGTGCACTGGACCTTTAATATAGCATAATTGACTTTATGAAACTCGAGTCTCAGCCTCAAAGAGTCTGTAGCTGTGTCTTTACCACCTGTAAGAAGAGCCACTGTCCTAAAAGCACCATCTGTGAAGAAGCCCAGACTAGCCCAGAATAAAGAAAGCAGCCATGTGGAGGAGCCCAGAGGCACCAGCAGTGCGAGTGAAGCTTCCTGAGACCTTATAGGACAGCCCAGGCACCCGTTCATGGCAGCTGACTGAATGACCCTTGTGCAGCAGCAGAACTTCAGGGCCCTAAATCCTGACTCACATACTCATGAGCAGGTAACATAGTTGTTGTTTAAAACCACTACAGGAGAAGTTAATCATTAGAGCAATAGGTTTAACGGAATCTGACTTTAATTTAATAAATATGTAATTATTCAATGTTTTGGTGAGAGGCGTTAACGAGCATCTCATCTGCATTCTAGAACAAGAAGTTCATTCATCTACATTCTAATCAACATTTATTTGTTCATTTTCTTGTTCCTTCAACGAAGCATTTTATTACATAAAGTGTCGAAATAGGGCTTGAGTATATTCTGTAGGAGCTTACATGGCATGCAGTGTGTAGTTTGGCCCCAGAGAATATAGCTCTTAACTCTGCTGTGGGTATGTGGAGATGGCGTCACAGGGAAGGGAGCGTGTGAGTGCCTCGCATCTAACACCCAGGCCGCATAGTGTGCTTAAGTGGACATATGAAATACATTCGTTCATTGTAATGTTTAATGAAAAGTCTTGAGTCTTGTATCAGTTTCTTCAAATTGACGGGAAAGGTGAGATGGAAGTTCATACCCACGGAAAAGCAGTAGGAACAGTTTGAAAGAATCAGTAGTAGCAGGAAGCCTTCTAGCATGTGGAAATACTGGATTTGTGGAGTGAGAAAGATACTCATTTGACTTGAAAAATTCGTAGAAATGGTGTTACAATAGAATATATAATTTTTAAGGATATATACATAAAATACTCTTTTGTTGATACTAGGAAGAACCGGAACATTCTTAAATATAGTAGTGTAAGATATTAGAAAAATGTATGAAGGGATTATATTGACTTGGCAATTGTTAGGATGTAAAAGATGAAGAATAAAGGAAAATCAAAGATAATGTCCATATTTTTAGCCCAGGGACTGATATTTAGGAGTGAAAGCAGGTGGCAACAAACTGCTAAGAATTACAAAAAATCTGAATTAGAGCTTTCCAGTTATAGCTGTTTATATGTAACTAGCATGGAAATTGTGGCAAAGGATCCTTCTGTGGAATACTCCTCTACTCCATAGGGTGATCACATGACCTAGAATGTGAAATCGAGCTGCCACTTAATCTGATACATTAAACAACATCCTAAATATAGACACTGAAATAGTAACATGAAATCTTTTCAAAAGACTGTTAATGGAGATTAAAAAACCCATTATCTGGTAACTTACCCATATATTATTTTTTTTCTGATAAAAGTAGATTATTCCCACCACACATAGCTTGTGATTGCATTTAAAGGAGCTCACTGAAAGAACTCATGTCTAGTGAAAATGTGAATTCTTTTATCCCCAATCTCAATAAAATAAGAAAAAAATGGTTAAGTGATACTTTAAATCAAAACTAATTTGCTGCCCTGACTGGTTTGGCTCAGTGGATAGAGTGTCCGCCTGTGGACTGAAGGGTCCCGGGTTTGATTCTGGTCAAGGGCATGTACCTTGGTTGTGGGCACATCCCCAGTTGGGGGTGTGCAGAAGGCAGCTGATCGATGTTTCTCTCTCATCGATGTTTCTGACTGTCCCTCTCCCTTCCTCTTTGTAAAAAATCAATAAAATATATTTTAAAAAATAATTTACTAATTAAATTTTATAAACAATTCTGAGAATTTTGTAACACATATCTGAATTACTAAAAAGGAATACCATTGGATTCACAATCTTAATAATAATTCTAACCTGTTCTGCATTTCTAGATCTTTATGCCACATGTTATTTCATCACTTAAAAACATTTTGAATTTTCAACTTTTTCTCCCAGCTTTCTACTCCTGCAGGTGTTTCTTGAGTATGCATGTTTCATCTGTTGTCTTCTTATATATACTCTTTCAATAAGAGATAGAAATCTTAATCACCGTTGTGAATGAATAAGAGATAAATGGACTTCTAATTTTCCTGGGCCTTGAAATCCTAGATACAAAATAAATTCTTTCTAAACTGCAAAATAACCTTTCATTTCTCTCCTGCTCAGTCCACTCTGCCTTCTAATGAAACTAAGTTCATTAAAGTGTCAATGGATGACATTTCTCCCTGAGGGCACTGCATTTTAAAATCTTTTGAACAAATATCTCAAATGTTGACATAAGCATTTTTGCAAGATTTTAAAGCTTGAAATTCAGGAAGTATGGAAGACATTTCATCGAGCGAGGTGACTAGGGAAAGGGATTTACTCAATAGGAAGTATGTTTGGGAAAGAAGGGCTATCCCGGGATTTAGAAATCACATCATACCTAGCTACCTACTTTTCCAGTTTCTAAGGTCACCATTTGACCGATGACTCCCATTTCCTGTGTTCATGTTATCTCAGCCCAGACCGACTAAAATTTAACTATGAAACATAGACTAGTGGCGATATCAATTAGGAAGAAAAGTCAGACAGGGAAGATACCTTTACTGAGAGTCAGTGGGAGTTTTAGTACTTCTGTCTTATGAAGCCATATTATTGGGAAAAGGAGGCAGTTGATAGTGAAACCTGGAAAGAAGGGACATACTATTAGATGTGGCAAAAGGAAAGGAAACGCACAATATGGAGTTAAAATAGTGGCATACACAGGGAAATAAAATGGGAGCTGGCAATGTTTTATCATCGTGCTGTTAAAACAAATCTCCCAAAGTCCTACACAAACAATTCCAATATTAAATGTCATTAGCAATTTATTGTGAGCATATAAACACAAATGAGATTAGAAGTAATATTTCTAGAAGGTACTTTAGCTCTATAGCTGCATGGACATAGAAGCCTTGATCAAATTAACATGACCTATTGTAATTAAAACTCAGCCAAGCTAGGACACTAAAGACAATTTATGGAATTGGACTCTATAAAAGCGGCATAACCTGATGAATCATTTCTCCAATCTCTGCTATGGTTCCTGGGCTTTCTTATATTTCTAGTGATAAACGCTCCTAATGAAACAGTTCTAAGGAGGAAGTGTGTTTATCAAACTTGACTAATTGCATTATCCTCTGACCATCTAATAGCTCTATTGATGAGACCCTAAGAGAAGACTGTCCACTATCAAAGTAGGCTATTAAAGACTGCCATCAAAGACTCCAATTAATCTCAACTTAAAAGGAGTCTTTTTCTCCTCTATAAAAAGTTGGCAGTGAAAAAAATTATTCTTTTATTTTTATCCGGGAGAAACGTTGACATCAAACTGTAAAAACATTGAAAATTATCTTTACCACTTCTTTCCTAATTGATACCCCTTTGGGCCACATTCCATTGGTTGTGCCAATAGTTGTGATTAGTATAAAATAAAAGCTGCATGTCTGGGTTTATTTTTAACTATTCAGTTTAGTAAAGGTAAATTGAAGCACACATATAATGTTATTTCAATAAGCCTCACACCATTTGTACACACTATTTTCTGCTTCTTCCCTCCTCACTGTTATTTGTAATTCAGATAGAAGCAAATTAAGCTAAAAATAAGATTTTAAAACTATAATGTATTTTTAAATTCAGGTTTACTTATGTATGTTTTACAGGCAATAGAATTTACCTTTTTAGGTGTGCATTTCTATGAGTTTTGATAGCCACAAATAGTTGTGTAGCCACCACCACAATCAAACTATAGAATATCAAAATGGCTATTTGTTTTAAAAGGTTCGTAGAGAAGTGGTGAGTTGAGGAATGACTGAAGTGGTAAAATAAAGCAAGTTGATTAGACTAAACAAGTTTATGAGAAAATAAGGCCAAACTAGAGGGAGGACCAAAAAAAAAAAATGGTTAAGAGAGAAAGTAAAATAAAAACTGAAGGAAGAGGCAAATAAAGGGGATGGGCTGTGAAAATGGCATGAAGGAGAGTAGGTGGTCTCCATACCACCCCTTTTGTTTCTCCCCGTCTCCTCTGTGTATTTTTCTCTCTTAATGAGTCCTACATGGCAGGATACTGCTTTAGGTCATCTATATTTTGATCGTTTGATACAATTAACATATGGATCAGGAATTTCCAAAGTTTAGTATGATTCATAAGTCTCTGTGGCGCATTTAAAAATATGTGAGTATTGTATATGGTATTTTATATTTCTCCAAGACAAGGACAACTAAAGCAAAAACAAACAAATATGACTGCATAAAACTAAAAAGCTTTTGAACAGCAAAGAAAACCATCCATAAAAGAAAGACGACTTCCCGAATGGAAGATATTAGCAAATGATACATCCAATAAGAGCCTAGTATCCGAATAAGGACTCGTTCAGCCTGGCTGGTGTGGCTCAGTGGGTGGAGCATTGTCCCATTCACCAAAAGATCACTGGTCCGGTTCCCGGTCAGGGCACATGTCCAGGTTGTGGGCTCAGTCCCCAGTCAGGATGGGTATGGGAAGCAACCAGTCCATGTTTCTCTCTCACATTGATATCTCTCTCTCTCTCCCTCCCTTCCTCTCTCTCTGGAAAGAAAAATCAATACATATATTTTTTAAAAGCCTCATACAAACTGATGGTTGCCAGAGGAAGAGAGGTGGGGATGGATGAAAGGTGGAGGGAAATAGGAGGTACAAAGTTCAGTTACAAAATAATTAAGTCATGGGGATGTGATGGACAGCACAGGGAATATAGTCAATATGTTAATAACTTTGTACGGTGACAGATGGTCACTAGACTTATAGGGGTGATCACAGCATAAAGTATATAAATCTCAAATTACTGTGTTGTTCAGCTGAAACTAATAATATGTTAATTCTATCTATCTATCTATCTATCTATCTATCTATCTATCTATCTATCTATCTATCTATGTACTGAGTGGCAAGATTAGTATGACCTCCTAATGTTTGTAGGCAAATTAGCTATAATTTTGTGCTGAAGTTGCTAGAGGACCAGTCCATTATAAATAGAGAAGCAGGGCCCTAATGGGTTTGGCTCAGTGGCTAGAGCGTCGGCCTGCGGACTAAAAGGTCCCAGGTTCGATTTTGGTCAGGAGCATGTACCTTGATTGTGGGCACATCCCCAGTAGGGGGTGTGCAGGAGGCAGCTGATCAGTTTCTTTCTCATTGGTGTTTCTAACTCTCTATCCTTCTCCCTTCCTCTCTAAAAAGCAATAAAATATATTTAAAAAATAGGGAAGCAGGTTGTTAGGGGTGATCAGGCCGACACACAGAAGTGGTGAGGGGTGATCAGGCTAGGAGGGGGCAGGCAGTTAGGGGCAATGAGGCAGGCAGGCACGTGAGTGATTAGGAGCCAGCAGTCTAGGATTGTGAGAGGGATGTCCGACTGCTGGGTTAGGCCCAATCCCCAGGATCAGACCTAAACTGGCGGATATCCCCCGAAGGGTCCTGGATTGGAAAAAGTGCAGGCTGGGCTGTGGGGACTTCCCACCCCCGTGCACAAATTTCATACACTGGGCCTGTAGTTATTTATATGAAAACATATAACATTCATGGCAGTAGAGGTTTTGTTTGGTTTGTTCACAACGTCTGCATTCCTTGTTGGCACATAATATGATGACTATGATGGATTTCTTAAGTGAGTGAATGATTGTGTGTGTGTGTGTGTGTGTGGGAGAGAGAGAGAGAGAGAGAGAGAGAGAGAGAGAGAGAGAGAGAGAGAGAGAGAGAGAGAGAGAGAAAGAGTGAATTTGAACAGAAAAATGTACTAATCTCTATGATTAAACCTTTGCTGCATTATTGAGTAAAATTATGGAATAAAAGGTATTCCAATTACCATGTACACATTTTTATGTAAAAATTCAAACTATTCAGGATTTTCACACAATAATAATATTAAATAAAAAATTTTATTTACCAATATATATTTTAGGTCATAAAATAAAAGTACCAAATCCTTACAGAGGGTACTTTACACTCAATCTCTGCTTGGTGATAAACAGGCTTTCTGAGTTAGATCTTAGGAAGTAAAGCTCTTCTTCCCTCCCCCAAACAAAAAAAAAACAGCCAGTGGCCTAATCTTGAAATGATTTTCATCTCTCCATCAAGGAGGGTTTGCATATGAGATAGTAATTACTTGAGCTCTTCCAGTGAAAGATGTTAATTGGTACAAAATGCAATCATTACCTACCAAGTACTCTTGCAAATGAGTGTTGTATAGAATTCAAATCCTAATCACTTGATTGACATATAAGTCAGGAATCCAGCCCTGAGGAATCTAAAGTTATAATTTGTAGTATTTTTCACATTGATTATTCTATGTTAATACCTCAAAATATTGGGAGAAAAATATATTGATTTTGACCAATTTTCCATGGTGCTGCTACCTAAGCATGTAGAGAAGTATAACACAGAGAACAGAGAAAAAGGAAACATGCAGAAGACTGGATATAAGACCTGGTGAGGAACCTGCTTTACTATGACTTCCTAATGTACAAAGAGAGGCTTCCTCCTTCTATAGTCCTTGGGCTCCACTCCGTGTCTAGGACCCCACCTTTTCTTAAAAGAATTATGAATGTCCTGTGCCATTGAAAAGCCAAGTAGTTCAGAATCATTCAAATGGGGTTGAGAAAATGCTCAAGGCAGATATACTAGTAGTAGACACTGATCCCCCAACTAGGAAGTTCTCCCCATGCAGCAGCCATAAGCAAGCCAGAATGGCTCTTTGCTCTTGAGGATAGAAGGTGCACACTCAGGGGCACCTGGAGTTGTGGTGCTATTTCAGCTTTCCTGAGATTCTCACAGACAGCTGATGTGCAGGACTGGGGGGAGGCAAGGTACTCTCCTGGCCATGTGGTCCTTTCTAGCTGCTTATCTATTTATTTTTTTACCAACCTATGTCATTTAACTCTTTTCTTTAACCTGTGAAATGTTATCTCTTAGGGGATACATGACCAGGACTTCTTTTGCTTTTCCCAGCCAATGTTTATGGCAGTGAGTTTTTTAGGGTTTGGGATTTTGAAAATCACAACGACCAGTGTCATTAGTGATGTTCTGAGTTAGCTTAAGTGATGCCTATGCAGGTGTTAGTAAACACTGTGGATTTATAAAGAAATTCTACTTACCCAATTTTGAAAAATGTACTGTTAAATAAAGGTCATTTATTGTCAATACATTAATATTCCATTATAGTAACTATCATTAAAATGTAATTAAATTTTTAGTTTATTATAAGAACATGCAATATAATAATTAGCCATAGTATAATTAATTTTGTAATATTGTTTTGCACTTTGAATCATGTTTGTTTACAAGTATCTTGTATCACTGTAGGTTTGTTACTTTTATAAAAATTGCTATTATCTATTTTCTTCCTAGTCCTTAATATTGGCATATGTGTGAAAAAGGGGAGAGGTATTTCTACATTAAGGAAAATACAAAACTATTCGAAAATTACAAAGACTAGGCACATCCCTGCAATAAAAAGATTGAGTAGATAACAAAGAATAGCAGATGAATGAAGAGAGGGAATGGGAAATAGACAAATGGATGGATACAAAAGCATATAAAAAGTCAGAGACCAAGTGATTCTAAGATAAGTTAGAAATAAGGATATACAGAGGAAAGGAGACAGGAGGCACAGACACTGGTTTAGCTCAGTACCTGATATATGTAAGAAACTCAGCACATGTTTATTAAATGAGAGAATGAAAGAAATAGAGGCAGACAAAAGTTACTTCATGTACTAAAAGTATCCATATTATAACCTTCATATTTTTCTCTGAAGACTTAAATCCTGATGTGATTTTACAGATATTGTTTAAAAAGAAATACCTATCAGTGTTTGAAGTACAGTCTGACTCATCCTATATAGTAAAAGCCTAATATACAGATTGTCCCCTCCACTGGGAGTTTGACCAGGGGGTGGGGCCTATTGGCCAACTGCCTGTGACCCCTTTCCCTGACTGGTCCTGCCATGCAGGCCGGAAGGGAATGGCAAGAAACATTCAACGTGATGAATAGCAAGAACCTACAACCAAGATTACTTTACCCAGCAAAGCTATCATTCAGAATTGAAGGTCAGATAAAGACCTTCACAGACAACAAAAAGCTAAAGGAGTTCATCACCACCCAACCAGTATTATATGAAATGCTGAAGGGTATTCTCTAAGAAGAGGAAGAAAAATGTAAAGACAAATTATAAACAATAAAGTAACAAGAAATACATATAAACAAGTGAATCTAAAAATCGAGTGAATAAAAAATCTGGAGAACAGAATAAACTGGTGAATATAATAGAATCAGTGGCATAGAAATGGAGTGGCCTGACAATTCTTGGGGAGGGGGGAAGGGGGGTAGGGGGTACAGCAAGAGATTGGTCAAAAATCTTAACCCTGTGGATGAGGACGGGGGGGGGGGTGGTATGGGCATGGGGTGAGGTGGAAACTGGGTGAAGGGGCAGCATGGGGGGAAAAAGAGGAACAACTGTAATAATCTGAACAATAAAGATTTATTTTTAAAAAGTAATTGTATCCTATATAATAAAGAGGGAATATGCAAATTGACCATCACTCCTGTCAATTTGCACCCACAGCTGAGGCTAAGTGCCCATAACGAGCCTTAAGGAGCAATCAGCAGGGACCTGAGGCTGTGCCCCCATGAAGCAGGACTTGACGGGTGCCCTCAAGGTGTGCCCTCTGCCCTGGTGCTGGGCCAGGAGACCTCAGGCCATGCCCTCCACCCCAGCACCAGGCCAGGGGACCTCAGGCTGTGCCCCCGTCCCAGCACCAGGCTGGGGGATCACAGGCCACTCCCTCTGCCCATGAGGGCTTGATGGGGGACCTCAGGCTGTGCCCCCCTTCCCTGGCACCCAGGGGACCTGAGGCTGCACCCCCCCCCCACCTGGCAGGGCTTGACAGGGTGGGACTGCCCGGGTCTGGATGTAGCCCAGTGAAGAGGGGCCCGTACAGGTTTGGGTCTTGAGTGATTTTGAGGTGCACATGGGTGGTTGAAGACTTGACTCTGGGTTCCATGGTGCACTCCAGACTCTGACAGGAAGAAGATTTTCATATACATTTTACTAATTTTCTTTAATCTCTGACACTTATAGAGAAAGGGCAAATAGCAATATTAAAATATTTCCTCTAATTAATCCCCTTTTAATGTGCATGAATTTCGTGCACTGGGCCACTAGTATGGTCAATAAAAGACATGAACAAAAAAATAAAAAATTAAAACAAATTGTTATTTCTATTTAAAAAAAATAAAAAAAATAATAAAATTCTCACCAAAAAGGGGGGGGGGCGGGGATGATGGTAGCCTGGTTGCAGTGATTCAGTGGTTGAGTGTCTACCTATGAACCAGGAGGTCATGGCTCAATTTCTGGTTAGAGTATGCGGAGGTTGTGGGCTCAATCCCTGATTATGCAGGAGGTAGCTGATCAGTGATTCTCTCTCATCATTGATGTTTCTATCTCTCTCTGCCTCTCCCTTTCTCCCTAAAATCAGATACAAATATATTTTAAAAACAACAACAAAGAATGGTGGTACAACTATGCATGAGAGCAAGTGCAAATACTTGGGAGGAAGATTAGAAAAAATAAAAATGTTTAATTAAAATTGTAGGATTTGAGTTTTCCTGCTTTTATTTCTGACTGACATATTTTGCCCGTGAAAAGTGAAGAGTTATTGATGAGTATTCACAAATGTTATTTTCTGTGAGGGAATTTTCTGTGAGGGACATTTGCTATATGTTCCTTTGAAAAACTCTAAGGTAAATTTATGACATGAAATAAACCTTTCAACTCTGAAACTCCTACTTTTTCATTAGATGAGTAAACGACTATTTTTTGTTTAGTACTGGTAAGGTCTGACACTTACCTGAAGTGTGTTTTTTTCTCCAGTGAATTTGTGAAGGAGAGAAGGTCAGGTATTTTAAAAACCTTATTCTTCCTTGGGTCATAATTTGATTGTTTAAGGTCATCACCCTGATGAGGATGATAGGTTCTTCAGAGCTGAAAAGGAAAATTAGTTTAAGACAGGTCATCAATATTTCTTATGCAAATTATGAGACTAATTTTTACTGCAATTATTAGTAACTAGTTAATCTAACTCTTGGAATAAATTAAGCTCACTGAGGTGGAGATATTTGTTGAAAAAAATCAACTTTATTTTTTTTCTTCTAAAAGTGATCTAATAGAATTCGATAAATTAATGCTTACAATTATCCAGTTATACAGTTTCTATTTCTTAGACCTAGGACAAAACATCTCCACATCTACAAAAAGCTCATATTGTAGTAGTGATATTAACAGATAGAATTAACACTAGGTCATGATGGAACCTAGCAAACATATTTCAAAATCCTTAACTTCCCCAAAATTGTTTTTGACTAAGCAATTGTCATTAACTGCACCTTCATTTATCGGTGCCACGATCTCTCCTCTCTGATGTTCTGTATCATGTCATTTCTTGAGATCTCTAGATCACTAGACTCAATGAGAACCTGAGAGCCACAGAGTCCCTCATAAACATACCTCAATATGAGAGTTGGAGAGGAACCTCTTGACTTCACTCTATTTAATTTTATTTATCTTAATTATTAAGTTTCATTAAATTTGTAGTATGTTTTTAGAATTTTAAGAATAAGGATATTTGATCTTGAATGTTAAACAAGTTAAGCTGATTCTGGTAAAAATGGGAAGCATTAGAGATATGAAAAACTAAGAGGATAGTGAAACAACATAAATTACGATCGAGCACAATTATGTAAAAAACAAAGGTGTTTTAGAATACTCTGTATTTGATATATGATTATTTGACTGGATAACAGTTTTTCAGATTTTAGTTACTTGTCAGAGATTATTTTTTATTTCATTCTGTGTTGTTGTTTGTTTTTCTCCATGGTGTCCTATAGTTAATGGCCATCTGTAACAAAAATGAATGATTTTCTACGTTTGTATTCTTAGTAGGTTTTTAAAATATATCTGGAAGAGTTACTTTAACTATACAGGATTTATAATTATTTTATTTTCTTTAATTACTTATACTTTTTTTTTAGTTGTCAGTGTTCTACTTGGGTAAAGATATTTGAAAGGATGAATATGAAAAAGTTTACTTTGAGGATGACATTTCTCACTGAAATGTGAATAAAAGTAGGGACTCTTGATCATATTTAACCTGCAGATATAAAACAAATGATTTTCTTTGGCAGTACATTCTGATCTATAAATGCAAGTCAGTTATTTAATAAGAGTTATTCAGATGTTTACTGTTATCTTGCTACAGAAATGCAAGAACTAGGCATATATATATATATATATATATATATTATTTTTTTTTTTTAATATATTTTATTGACTTTTTACAGAGAGGAAGGGAGAGGGATAGAAAGTTAGAAACATCAATGATTGAGAAACATCAATCAGCTGGCTCATGCACACTCCCTACTGGGGATGTGCCTGCAACCAAGGTACATACCCTTGACTGGAATTGAACCCGGGACCTTTGAGTCCACAGGCCGATGCTCTATCCACTGAGCCAAACAGGTTAGGGCAGCATTTTTATTTTTTATATAAATAGTGAAGTCTTTAAAATATACCCTACTCTCTGAATGTTCTCTCTGAAAATTTAGTATTTTGAGGTACATTCTTTAAAGTTCAGCTTTTTGTTGTAGGAAATAATGTGCATTTTATAGAAGATATTGGTATAGCATATTATTTTAAACATGCTAACCAACCTTTTTAGAGCTTTGCCATGATGCTAGAGAATTGGTTTTCAATAAGTACTAATAGAGATTAAAAACATTTATGTCTAAAGTCAGCCCCTAGAATTCTTATTTCATGGTTCATGACTGGGGTCCAGAAATGTCTATTTTTAAGAAGCTCTATGAATAATTTCACAGATGTGTTTGGGGAATACTGATGTACATAATGTCAATGGTTCAAAATTTTGGGCAATCATTTGCTTATTTTTATTTTCTTTTAATTAAGTAGTCATTGTATATATGTGTAGGTGTGCATAGCTTTATATAACACTAGGGGCCTGGTGCACAAAAGTTTGTGCACTCAGGAGGTCCCTCAGCCCGGCCTGTGCCCTCTTGCAGTCTGGGACCCGTCTGGGGATGTCCACCTGCTGGTGTGCCTGGTCAGCCTGGGTGAGGGGCTGTTGGCTGTTTGCAGGCTGGCCAAGCCCCCCAGTGGGATCCCTCACCTCATTGGGGTGTGGCCAGCCTGGGTGACGGGCTGAGGACTGTTTTCCGGCTGCCCACAGCTCCTATTGACCCAATGTCCCAGCAAGGCTGGCTGAAAGCAGATTTCTGGGGTTTATTTATCTTCTATAATTGAAACACTGTTGCTTTAATCCTAGGCCTTGGCAGGTACTGAAGCCTCTGTTTGCTTCAACTCTGTAGCTTCTATAATTGCAACTATGTTGCATGAGCAGAGAGAGGCCCAGCCAACCTAGGCAGACAGTTTCCTCCATCGCTGGTGCAATGGAAGCCACCTGTTTGCTTCAGCTCTGTGGCTTCTATAATTGCAACTATGTTGCCGTGAGCAGAGAGAGGCCCAGCTGGCCTAGGCAGACAGTTTACTCCTGGTGCAACAGAAGCCTGCTGTTTACTCTAGCTCTGTGACTTCCGGCCTCCATCTTGACTGGGTTAATTTGCATACAGCCACTCTGATTGGCTGGTGGGAGTGGCTTAGGAGTCCCGTAGAAACGGTCAATTTCAATATTACTCTTTTATTCGATTAGATTATATATGTAGCTTTCTATAACATTATGTATGTATAATTAAAACTTCATATAACTTTAAGTATTTATATCTCATCTATTATTTTCTGAGTTCAATGGGATCCTGTATAATAAGAGACTAATATCCTAAGTGTTGAACCATTTGTTTGACCATTCGACCAGTCCTATGATGTGCACTGACCACCAGGGAGCAGACGCTCCAATGGTAGATTAGCTTGCTGCTGGGGTCTGGCTGATGGAGAATGGGTGAGACGGGCCAGACAAACCCTGGAGCCCTCCCGTGGCCCATCCCTGGCTGCCTTCCCACCATCAGCCCTGATTGAGATTGGGCGAGATGGGCTAGACACATCATGGAGCCCTCCCATGGTTCTTCCCTGGCCCCCAATCGTTAATCGGTGGGGTCCCTCAGCCTGGCCTATGCCCTCTTGCAATCTACAGGCCAGGCCAAGGGACCCCACCAGTGCATGGGGCCTCTAAACTATAATAATAAAAGTGTAATATGCTAATTAGATCGAGTGTACTTCCAGACATCCTTCCAGATGACCTTTTGGATGAAGCCAGGGTTATGAGGGAAGCCCAGGTCCTGGGTGCCAGAGGGAAGCTGATGCTAGCAGCCAGGGGAAGGAAGATCTATTCTTGCACTAATTTCGTGCATCGGTCCTCTAGTATAATTATAATCATGGATCAGAGTACCACTGTATTAGTTTCCTGTGGCTGCTGAAATGAATTACTCCACCCTTGGTGGCTAAAACAACAGAAACAGATTCTCTCACATTTTTTGGAGCCAGGATTTTGAAATCAAGGTTTTAGCAGGGCTGTGCTTCCCCTGAAGGCTCTAGCAGGGAGTCATTTGCTTCTATCAGCTCCTGTAGCTCTTGGTATTCCTTGGCTTGAGGCTGTGTAACTTCCCTCTCTGTCTCTACCTTCACCTGGCCTTCTCCTCTGTGTCTCGGGGATCAGCAGTCCCTCGCCTTTCTTCTGCCAGGCCGCTAGTCATTGGATTGAGGGCCACCACAAATTCAGCACAATTTTATCTTGAGATCCTTAACTTCATTATATTTGCAAACACCCTAGATCCAAATATGGTAACGTTTACAGGGCCAGGACTTGGACATTTCAGGGGGGAATACAATTTAATCCACCACAACCATATACTCTATATGGTTATCTTCATTTTAAGACAGCTTTCATCAGTCATTTGAGCAATCCCACAGCTTTTTCAGTTATTAAACAATAGTAGTGACCCATTCCCTTAAAAAGTATCTGACTTACAAATCACTTATGTATACCTCATCCAGTTCCTAAAAGATATCCAGAATTATTAACATTTTTTATACCTGCTCCTGCACAAGACCATACACAATGGGGCAAGGGAAATTTGGTGAAAATAGCCACTGTGTATTTGCAGGATACTGGTGCATAGAAATCATGGATTTCTTCTTTTTTTTTAATATATATTTTATTGATTTTTTACAGAGAGGAAGGGAGAGGGATAGAGTCAGAAACATCGATAAGAGAGAAACATCGACCAACTGCCTCCTGCACACCCCCTACTGGGGATGTGCCCACAACCAAGGTACATGCCCTTGACCGGAATCGAACCTGAGACCTCTCAGTCTGCAGGCCAACGCTCTATCCACAGAGCCAAACCAGCTAGGGCTGGATTTCTTCTTGACACTAAGCTATTATGTGATCTTTTTTATAACTGCAGGTAACCGGAAAGGCCAGACATTTATTAAAGATGTAAACAGTGGTCATGCAAGAAATATGTAAGAAAACTCATTTGTGTAGTCATTAGTGGAGAATCTCATCAGTTCCTCCCTGCTTACACAATTCATTTTAGAGATAATACCATGTCCTGGTCATAGATAATTGAATCATACGAATATAACTGAGAATTTCGGGTTTAATCAGATTATGGCTCCAAGAAATTGGAAGATAACCTACAGTATGAATCAGTAGCATGGTGTTAGGTACTGGGACTTTAAGATCATTGTGAAATCAAGTCTGGCTAGATGACCTGGAAACACAAAGCCACTTGCGTAGGGATGGGGACTCAACTTGAATTCTTTGCTTGAGCAAGCTGGTGAATGGAACCCCAAACACAAACATATGCCCATGAGCAGGTGTAAGATGCCACGTGATGTGAGAGTGGCTATCTAATGGGGCTTCAGTTCCTGAGGTTTCAGAACCTCCTGCCATTGGGCCTCTGGATGTTCCTAAATCATATCCCCAAATCTGGTGAGAGTTGGTTTCAGTTCAGCAACCAAACTATTCCCAAGATCAGGTTTGACAACCAAATTACAAACCTCAAGAAGTTCGAAACAGCTAAAAAACGAATGCATTTGAAATTGGGAAACAGTAATATAAATAAAAGTGAGTGTGCTATCTTGATATGACTGTGGTTCCTTGAAGTAAATGGTGAATATCATTACCAGTAGTTAAGTCCTGCCTGACTTTATTAATAGATACAAATTTTATACAAAGCATGAAGTTGAAAGTGCAGAGATGCTCACAATTAGCATAAAGGGATTGAAAGCAGCCTGCCCATCAAATGCTGAAGACTTCCTCTGAACATACTTACCCTATATGGTTCCTTTTCATATCTGTTGCCAATAGCAAAAATGTACATTTTCTACTCCATCTATGCCAAATAATCACAGCTCCTTAGTTTTATAACAACAGTAATAGTGATATAGTAAAATTACAATAGTAAGAATCATTTATTATTGAGAGCTTATAAATGCCAGCTCCTAAAAATACACTCTATCAGTAATACTCAAAAGAATTATCTGATAGGTAATACCACCCACACTTACAAGATGAAGAAACAGAGATAAGGGGATTGAAAATACTAACCTGTAGATTCAAAACTAAAGCATGACAGCGTTGGGATATTGACCTAAGGCTGTGTAATTACAAATCCCATACTGCATTGCCTCACCGATATCATTGATATTTCATAACAATGATATTTCACTTCAGTATCTTTCTGTGCTTTTATTGAAATGTTAAGAATGAAATGAAGAAAGCATTCAACGAGCTTCATGAAACAAAGAGAGCCAAACAGAGCAGGGAGAGATTTTAGAAAATATCAGCTCGCACTCCATACCTTTTTTACAGCACTAATCAGATTGTATTAATTAAGCCGACATTTTGCTTTTTAATAACGAAGTACAGTGTTTCTTTAGGAATGGAATAGTCACTATTGGTTTGAATTGGACGCTGTCATATAAACGGAAAGCTTCTCTAATAGAGACGTAGGGACTGCTGTAGAGGAGGGGGAGCAGAACTCAGTGAGTTCTTGCCCCTTACATGACCTTGATCATATCTAATAATCTTTGAGGGTCTCAGTTCTTCGGGTGTAAAACAAGGATAATTAATTTTACCAACCTTGCCTAGGTTCTGTGAAGATTAATGAGTTAATCATGTCCAGAGCACATTCTGTAATTCTTTAATGACAAGTACGTGAAAAATGTTCAGTACATTATTGAGACTAAGAAAGAAGGCTGTTGGCTATGCATGCTATTCAATGGGCTGCCATAGGGGTTAGGACTGAATTACTTCCTTTCGAATATTTCCGGTGGGAGTCAACGCCTCCTAATGACAGAAGCCTACAAGGATGTTTGTGAGGCGGCTGGAAGGGAGTGTGCCACTCAAAGTGAAAACTGTTTCCACAGTCAGAGTGTCCAGATTCTCTCATCCCGGCTCTGCACTAACTAGCAACTAACACCAGAACAGTCCCTTTACCTTCCAAAGCCTTGGATCCTCTAGCTGTAAAATAAGAACAATAACATCTATTTCGGGTGGCACATAGGCCATTACAAATATTGAGCATGCTTTCATAGATTAACATGTTAGGTGAGTTTTGGATGCAAGGGACACAGACAGGGATAGGAAAGAGCCCTTGCTTACCCTAAAAAAAGGTTGCATTTAAAAAGGACAAAAAATAAGGGGAAAATAAACAAAAGAGCTAGTTTGTGATGATATCAAAGGTTGAAAGGGATAAAAAAATAAAGCAAGGGAATGGGATATTATGTGAGGCAGAGGTACAATTACAGATAGTCAGGGGGCCCAAATAATGAAAGAAATAGGCCATATGGGGACTTGAGGATGGAGTGTTCTAAACAGAGGGGACCATAGGGAAAGGCTCTGAGGCAGGCAGGAGCTGGCATATTTGTAGAAAAGCAAGAAGGCCAGTGTGATTGGAGCAGAGCTTGTGTGAGGGAGATGGTGGGAGATGAGGGGAGAGTGGCAGCTCACAGCCTTCTGCTCCTGACAAAGAGTTTCCGTTTTATTCTAAGTATTGTGAGGATCCACTGGGAAGTTGTCACACAGGAATGAAGTTTTATAAAGAGTTTTCTGGCTGCTGTTGAGAACAGATATGCAGGAACACAAACGGGAATGAAGACTACTGACGTGATCCAGAGAACTGCTGTAATGAATTGAAGTGGGTGGAGGTAATAGGTAGCTGAAGGCTAGGGGTGTATTTTGAAGTTTGAGTAGACAGTTTGTTCCAATGGATTATAGGAGGGGAGTGAGAAAAAGAGCAATTAAAAATGATGCTTAGGTTTTGTTCCTGAGCCTAAGACATAATTATAGCTTAAAATAAATACATGCAAAAGTTTACCAAGGTGGTAAAAAATGGGAAGTCAGGCAAAATCCTTAATAACAAGAAAGCAAGGAAAATGAAGATTCATATTGGTAAAAATGTAAATATTGGAATGCTTGTGGGGATCCTGCAAAGCAACTGAGTTCTTCCAAGCACATATGTACACCACAGCAAACAGTTGTGTGAACAGATTAAGGGATGGATGGAGAAGCTGATTATGTAACATGAAAAACACTTCAGCCATATAACACTTTCTCATGATTTGTATCTTGAATTGTTGAAGTTGAAACTTCAAAACAAATAAAGGAACATATTGGTGAAGACAAATTAGAGAGAAATTTGAATGCAAAACAAAGCAGGTCTCAATGTGATAATTTGGTATACAAAACATGTTTTATTTTGGTAGATATCACATAGACATCTGCTGACCAGGAGAATATGCTCAGCTTTCTGTCCTTTTTTAAAAAAATATATATATTTTATTGATTTTTTTACAGAGAGGAAGGGAGATGGAAAGAGAGTTAGAGACATTGATGAGAGAGAAACATCGATCAGCTGCCTCCTGCACACCTCCCACTGGGGATGTGCCCGCAACCAAGGTACATGCCCTTGACCAGAATCGAACCCGGACCCTTCAGTTCGCAGGCCGACGCTCTATCTATGGAGCCAAACCGGCGAGGGCAACAACTTTCTGTCCTTTTGCAGGTCTAGTACAAAGGGCCATAGATGATAATGTATATGGTAGGAAAACAAAAGGTCAAAATATCATAAGTAAACAACATGATTAGATTTGATCAGAAGTGTATGAAAGAATTAATATAGTGAGCAAATATATATTTGCAATTTGCAATGTAATTCGAAAACAAATTCAAGAGAGAGAAAGTATACAAAGAAGAAAAATCACTATTGCTGAAAGATGATTTCTAATAGATACGAGTGCTAGTCTCTTCACACAGTGCGCCTGAAACATGAAACACGTCCCTCTGCTGTTGGGAGAGCATGGAATTAGGGAAGGTACAGCTCATCTGGAAAAAGTTTAAGAGAAAGCAGAAATGGTGCACAGAGTGCAAAGAGGGAAATGATCACGAAAATATGTTTCTGATTCAAAAATTTTCCATATGTTGTACGGATGAACCGGAATTATAAATCCAGTCATTCAATACATCTCAAGACAATTAAAACAATGTGGAAATTAAACACAGGCATAGAAGTAGGTGATGAATAGCGATCCTGCAACACATGTAAGCAGGCAGAACAGGTGAATTTGCTACAGTGTGGGAATACCTTTGCTTACAGTATGAACATCCAAGAGTTTTGCCTCAGTACATTCATTGTATTTTTCTTGACAAGTGATTTACTAGTATCTCATAATTTAATATGCTACTATGGGTAAAGAGATACATAGATAATTTACAACTTTTATGGAATTAATATTCCTTTACAACTTGTGAATGAGAACAGTATTTGAAAATAACAATACAAATTATATATGAGCAATTGAAAATTATTATTTCTTTTTCCTAAAAAGTTTATAAACTTTTTAGAACAAAAAGTTCATTAAATGTCACTTTGTGATAGAAAAATTAGAGTACTCCACACTATAAATTAAAAAATGAGGTTGCATGGTTGGATAACAATCACAAATTTTGGCTTCCAATTTGGCCTTTTACTTCTTATTTAAGAATATACAAATGGATGAGGGTATAGGGCAGATAAATGGTGATGTATGGAGACATGATTTGGGGTGGTAAACACATAATACAGTGTACAGATGATGTGTTGTAGAATTGTGCTTTTGAAAACTGTATAATTTTATTAACTAGTGTATCCCCATAAATTCAATAAGGAGGGAAAGAATATAGAATTTAATGAAAAATCTCAAGTGAGTGGCATAGGAGTAATGCTTTGGAATATCAGAAAAATATGCATTTATTAACTAGATATATATTTCTGGAAGCATTATCATTTATTTTTATTCAATAGGTTTTTTCACAGACTATTTCTTAGAGACAAAAATAGCTATAAATTGTTGTGTTTTAGTCAAGGACCCGTATACTCTGTTCAAGATCCATTTTATCAATCTAAGTGTTCCTGATAAAAGGAAAGGAAAGTTTAGTATGTGCCTAAGATATAAAAATGTTTTTGCTTGTATCAGTTGCACAGATATTTTAATTTTTATTCAACTTCGAGCATATTTCTAATTCTTCCCATTGAGAACATTTTATAACAATCAAAAATACATGCAAAAATAAAATTTAATATAGTCTATCCTGGAAACAGTCCTGGTTCAGCCTGGTGACTATATACATAAATAATTTTTGTGAAGGGAATGGAATACATTAATGAGGAGAATGTTTTTCTGAAGATATTGTTTGAGAGCAAAAGGGGAGCAAAAAGTGGGGATGAGAGTCAGTCGAGACTAGAAGTGGAAGGAAGAACATGTAGACCCAACCTGGACCCCGGGACTTGTTCAGGCTGTGCCACAGAGAGAGGAATTTCCTCTATGTCTCCAAAGGCTGTATGACTCAGAGCAGTGAACTGGAGGGAATGGAGCACAATCTTGACACCCAGAGCTGCATAAATAGGTTTTCCTCTGAGTAAACATGGGAAAAGTATGCCCTGGGAAAGGTAGTGTTATTTTGGGGAATTCATGGCGAGCAAGAGGACTATGATGAGGTACAAGAGAGGGCGAGTCCTGTCATGAAAGAAGTAGCATCCGTGGGATAGAATACCACTGAGGCATTAGTATCATATGAATTAGTTGTTTAGCACCCACCAAGTGCCAGACAGTAAACTCAGGACAGGAGATAAAGCAATCAATATGACATTAAAGTTATGCTCTCAAACAAAGGAGAAGGAATAAACCTGGTCAGTGTGCAAACACACATATATGTATGTACTAGTATAGCTGTGAGAACATAAAGGGGACGAGTAGTCTAAATTGAAGGGAGTCAAGGATGGTTGGTTGAATTTCTATTATCAAATAGCTGGAATTTGAGTAGGATTTGCCTGAGAAAATGGAAAATATTCCAGATAAAGGGAACATTTTATACAAAAAAAATTACTGTTCAGAATGAGTATAGAGAACTTAAGAAACTAAAAGTCAGACTGAAAAATGTAATATAATGTGTTGCTGGTGGAAGGGTAATGTAGTTAAAGTCAAGAACAGAGAAGCAGTCAGGTTCAGGGTCATAAAGCTGTACCAACCATAATAAAGGGATTGTCCTTGTCTAAAGAGGAATTAGAAGCCATTGAATGGTTTTAATGCAGAGTATGATTTAGTAAGATTTATATTTTACAAAGACAATTCTGAATATAGCTTTGAGAATGTTTTGGGAAGAAGTTAGGGCAAGGAACCAGAGGCAAGCTGCTTTAATAATAGTACAGGAGAAAAATGATAATGAAAGCTCACATCAGAGGAAGAGTCTCACTAAGACTATACTACCTAACCCTATGACCATCAGATGCTGGGAGCCACAGCTGCCATGATTTGTGCTGGAATGAATTATAAACCATACCCCTTTCTCTGGGCTGCTCACTTTAAATTCCAAGGGCTTTGGCTTTAGCCCATTTCTGAAACCTGTTTCTTCAGCCTTCCTATTGACAGTGATGTCAGGGAGATACAGAGTAAAGAATGGATTTGAGATGTAGCAAATAGAATGGGCATGGCTTAGTGGCTGGATGTTAGGGACGAAGGAGGGAATGAATCAAAGAAAAGACTCAGGTTTGGGTGGACAGCTTCATCATTTTGGAACATTTCAGTGCGCTAGGATTAGAAAGACCGAGGAGATGTGTATTGGGTTTGGGGCGGTACAGTAGAACTTTATCATCCAATTGGATACTACCACCCGAGCCTCTGAAGCTGGAACTTTAGATTATTTGACATTGTCAAATTCTGGAAGAAATAAGGTCCACAAGAATTGAAAAATGTACTCCTTTCTAGAATAGCTTTTCCCAAGGTCCACACATTCTGAGCTGGATAAACCTTTGCTTGGAGGGTTGTTGCCCCATTCATTGTGCTATGTTTAGCAGCATCCCTAGCCTCTACCCACTAGGTGCCAATGGCATCCCTCAGTTGTGACAACTGAAATGTCTTCAGGTGTTTCCAAATGTCCCATTGGGATGGTAAAGTTATCCCTGGATATTTTGTGAGCTTGGCAAGTTTAGTGCTAGTGGAGTGATTGAGACAGAAGTGAGACAGCAGTAAGCTGAGGGAGAAGGTGGAAGAGAGAGCTGCCTGGTAGTTGTTATAAAGTATGTTTCCAAACCGTTTTGCTGAGAAGTAGAGCTGAGCTCTACAATGATAACTGCAAGGAAGAGACATGAGCATACTTAAATGCTAATGAGAAGAAGGTCTCTGAAAAGATCACCCAGTCACAAATATTTTTCAACTCTGCTTTAAGAACTGGTGTTGACTCAACTGTGATTTTTTAGTAATTTGTAATGCAGATGCCCAGAAATCATAGATAAACATTTAGAAATTTTTATAGTAATTTGACAAGTATTTCATACTTAAATCTAATCACAAAAATTCTGGTTTGCATTTTAGGTCTATGTTTTATTTTATTTTTCTAATTATTTATTGTTAAATATTTAAAAATATATATGTAGGCTAATGCTTATTGGCAATAAGAAAAATTTGATCCTTTAAAGATCCTTTGAGAAACACTGCTCCAGAGCACAGAGTGATTTTACAAATTATTCTAAGTCAAAAGAAGGAGAAAAGGACAGTACAGGACAAAGAAAGAATTGCTACTGGCTTCTGTTTTCTCTGCAAAGTCTTCCAAAATGTCATCTGCACAGTGTGAGGCTGAGTCAATGGTCTGGGGGAGTAGAATTTGGGAACAAATGCTATGAGATGTGCTACAGAGCACCCTGACCAGAGAGACCTGGAAAGCATGCTTGGTCATTGAGAGGTCAGTGGAGGTCAGATCCATGCATTGTAGTGCTGCCAATCAAGATGCCCAGGAAGACTTCCAGAAATAGAAGAAAT
>PVJC01004398.1:32500-64187 GCA_004026665.1 Murina feae
ACTGTCCTAAAAGGTCGCCAAGCATTTCTGGCTGTGGGAAATTTCTGTTCTTAGCTCTAACTCTTTTTTTTTTTTTAATTATTTTTAATTTTTTAAATTAGCTCTAACTCTTAATTTCAATTTTCTGGGATTTCTTTATATCTTTTTCTCCAGAAATCTCTCTTCCTAGCTCTTGAATCCCATTTCTTTCTTATGCAGAGTTGTCTACTTCTTAACTTCACCCATCCTAAGCTCACAATTTATTTTTACAATACCCCAAATTGATAGATGAAAGTGTTCTACTGAATAAATGATTGGGGTCTTCATCCAATAGCACCAGTAAAGAAATAGCAGAAGCTTTAATATTAATGTCTTTCATTCATCAGATTCTTAAATTCTTAAGCAATGATCCTCATTCCAATCTCTACAAATTATAATGATATGTTTTCCCTCTGTACAGAGCAAGTCCTTGCTGTTTTAGTATACAATGCATTCATTCATAGGATTGCAGAGGATTTAGTATCGAGCAGAAGACTGTGTAGCTTTGAGAAATTTACTTAACTTTTCTAAGCTTCTGTGTCCTTCTGAGCACAAGAAAAGCATATAATTTTCAAGATCATTGAGAAATTAAAATTTTCTTAATGAATATAATATAAAAACTGAATGTAATGTAAAAAATCAACAATATGACTGCCTTCCCTTCTTGGCAGAGATATCATTCAGTAATTACACATTCTCTGTTCTCTGCCTATACATTACATTTCTAACCTTCAAAATGTACTGGGTGTCCTCATTTACAGGGCAAATTGCAGATCTAGCCGCACTCATAGCTTCAGAAGTCTTCCCTGTCAGCTTTAGTTCATGCTCCTTGACTCCCTGGAGCCAGTTTGTAGTTTTTGTATGACAAATACCCACTCTTGCTCTGCAATTTTAGATTTCTCTGAAAGAATTAAACCTTTTAAATGTATTCTCTCTATAAATAACTTCAATTTCCTTCCTCTTTCTTTCTCTTTATTACAGTTAAATTCCTACTTATATCTCTTTGGCTTTGTGATTTTTAATAACTGTCAGATGTAAACTCTGGATTAATTAATTCCACCAGATGGCCCTTTAAGATTCATGAGTATTATATTTAAGGCATTAGCCCTGCACTTGAGACAATCCTGGTAGTAATATTTAGTGCTCCATCTCTGGTGCTGAGCCTCAGTTGCTCCCAATTTTAAGCCTGAGTTGGGATTTAGGATTGAATAGCTCATAATTATTTCCATTTGCCTCTGAGCAAGACCTGGTTAGCACACTTTGTCTTACTTTATACTCACATGGTATAGTTTTGCCAATAATTCTACACTAATTGTTCTCAATTTTCCATGTTTAAAAATTAGGTATCATTTAAGGGCTCATATAGACTTATTTTTTAAATGGAAGCATATGATTAATATATTCTAAAAGTTTCCTTGGATTATTATTTTATCAAATGCTCCGGTAAGCCTAACCAACTTTTCAGAGGTAACCATTAACATTTAGTCACAACTAAGGAAATTTCTGAGTAACTCAGAAATGATGGAGAGGTCAAGCTTCTGAGCCACAGGGGGGGACTTGCCCTTTGGGTACAGGGCTGTGACCTATCTCTGTGCCAGTGGTTCAGGAGGATTAACATATTACAACCCAGTGGTGTCAATCATGGGAGCTAGTTATGCATCATGCTTCTCACCTCTGAGTGCAGCGATAACGCATTCAGAGTTAGAAATTGGCCATAGTGATAGCTTGAAATAGGCAAATGCTACAGAGTAGGTATGTTTGCCTTTAATAACCCAGGTAGCCAGTTGTTTCATCAGCATACCACAGACCCCAGGCGATAGGCATGTGAGATTTCTAAGACTCCTTCCTGAGGGATCTTTCATCTCTGCTTTTAGGCTGTGTCTGCAGTCACTTTCTGGTTCTTGCTGATGATGACTGAGGAATTCCAGAGAGATATTTTAATGAGAATTTCCCAAACTTATCTGATGCACTTCTCAAAGAGGTGGTAAATTAAAGAGCATGGTTCTATATAGCCTAAAATTCTTTTAATATTAAAATGCTCATGGTTATAAATTAAATGAAAATGAAGTTGTCACATACACATGATAGATAACATTAGTAAAGATTGATGAAGCCTGTGTACATTAGCACAGATCTGAGAAAGGAAAAGTTGCATGTAAAAGTTTCTTCATTTCCCTTGTTTTGACTCTTTGGTAGTAGTGAGAAAAATCTATGTATCTCTCTGTGAGTGTGAACCTAGATCCCAGCAGCTCTTGAGTTCCTGTCTCTGGCCACCAAATGATAATAGTAGTTCCCAGTTCTGAATCTACCTGCAAAAGTTCATAATGAATTGTATTTACCTGAACCCATGTTCAACATGTGGACACCACAAACATATCAATAAATCGGTGCCCTTTCAAGTGAATATTCTTGAAAATATATGCCCAATATCTTTTCAGATGGAGAAAGGGGGCCACTGAGGACAATTCAAAATTTTATGCACCACACATTAAAACAGAAGTCTTTTTTTATTTTATTTTATTTTATTTTATTTTATTTTATTTTATTTTATTTTTTACCAGTTTAACATTAATCAGAAAGCCCATTGGTGACTTTTGTTTTTTTTAAGTTGGGTATGCTTTAGGAGCTTCCCATTATTGACCCAATGCGTTTTATCAACGTATCCTACCCATCAATTCACAAGACAATCTTCGCGAGATGAGTTACAATTCCACATTCTTCATCATTTTTATTTCCAGGTATATTTTCTCATTCTGTTTAATTGTTGATGAGAACAGATATTAAAATGAGAATTTTCAGGCCTAATGACTTTGGAAAGTTATCGAATCTTTATTGTGCCTCACTTTCCCTATGCACAATGTGGGGGTCATATAAACAACACAAGCTTTTGTCAAATCTAATTATATAGTTATAAAATATTACACTCACTGCAGTGCTTATTGGCATATAACAAGCATGCAATTCAAAATATGATAGTTACAAATTGGTGCCTGTGGCAACTGTCCAGCTAATCTGTTTCAGCTGATGCTGATTTTCACCACATTCTGATGTCTCAGCTCTGCTGTGTTCTTATGGCTGTAATGACTTTTGTGGTATCTCTAGGGCAACCTAACTATGTATATTGCAAAACAAATCTTGAAAAATATCGTTTTCTTCTATCACATCTCTTCTCAATAGTTTTCTGTTCGGTCAGGAATAGTTTTCAAAAACCTTAAAGCCCTGGCTGGTGTAGCTCCTTTGTTTGGAGTATTGTTCTGTACACCGAAAGGTAGGGGTTCAATCCCTATAGGGGTCAGGGCACATGCAGAAGGCAACCAATGAATGTTTCTCTCTCACATGGATGTTTTTCTCTCCTTCTCTCTCTCTAGACATGTCTTTGGATGGGTATTAGAAAAAGAGAACCTTTGATATTTCTGGCAATTTCCTTTTTTAAATCTTCCATTTTTGCCAGAATTGTCTCTTTACTATCTTTGTGACTTTTCTCATGACCTTGTTCTCTCACCGTTGTTCCTTCCTAACCATTTATGTAATCCTTAGTGTCTCTAAAAAGTATAATCTTATTTCCCTGAGACCATTTCTTAAAGAAATTTTTATTTATTTATTTAGCTTCAAAGGTTATAATTATTTGTATTCATCAACTATTTAGCATCTGCCATTAATTCTCTTGCACTAGTACAATCTCCTACAAATTAACTTTCTCCATTAGATTTTACATTTTTTGAGGGACAGACTTTATCTTAGTTTATTTTAACTCATTACTTAGTATATGATCCTGTACATATGTTTTTTTACTATGAGAAATTATGCATAATATAAAACATTATCTTATCATGAAATTTCCAATGTACATTAAAGTTTAAAGACATACGCAGTGAGCACCCATATAGCTAGCCTAGACTCTATAATTGATGGACATACCAATTTTCTATTACTGACAAAGTTTCATAACATTCCTTTGTTTTGACTTGATTATTTTTTGAAAGGTTTTAAAATTAAGTGTAAAATTTGCCTCATGTTAATGCAACAAATATTTATTGACTCCTCTACTTGCAGGGTACTAGGCTATATTCAGGTTGGGCATAGTTGTGCAATACACATGAGAAAATAATTTTTTTCTTTTCTCTTGCAATAATCATATAGTCTTTTTGAGAAACAATTTTCAACTCTCTAAGCCTGAAAGAAAGGGAACTTTCTACTTATAGATTGTTTTTCAGTAGTAGTTCAAAGCAAGTAAAATGGGGGGAAATATTTACAAACCACATAAGTGATAAAGAATTAATATAAAAATGTATAAGGAACTCATATCACTCATTTTTGACACAATATTCTCAACATTGAAATTTTTATTTGTAATTCCCTATGTTATCTTTCCTGCCAATGTAATACCTGCCTACAGGAGTTAAAACATTTTCCATACCCAAAAAACGACCAATAAAACACTGAAACTGGTACAAATGAAACTGACAGCAAAATCATGGGTAATTACCCAGGCTAATTTGACAGGGGGAAAGTATTAAAATGTTAACAAAATTAACAATAGATTCGCGGAAAATGTGGGTACTCTCTGTCAGACACAGATATTAATATACTTTGTCTACCATTGTCAGGATTAACTGATTAGGCTAGTTAGCCCTTCATCAGGATGCTGGGAAGATGAATATATGACTTTAATTAGATTATTCTGATGTTATAATGTCTCTAACCCAATATTTATTTAAAGTAATCCCAACACCAAAATAAGTACTAACCCAAAATATCAACCAGGATGTCTTTTTATACAAATTAAACAACTATTGATTTTAATTTCTGTACCATTTTTTAATAATTAATTTAAGAGGTATGTGAGTATAATTGCATGAATGGTAGAATAGCCATTCAGAATATCCTATATAAACAAGGCTTTTATTATCTTGCTTGATATTAGTCACCTGGCTGGGCTCTTATGGAAAATACAACAATTGTTCTTGACCTTGCATACCTCATACTCTAGTTGTGAATTTCCTTTTATTTCAGTGGGAATGGTTCTAGATAATAAATGAATTCCTAATTGTATAAAGGGACAGCCATCTCTCATTGTGACATAATGAGAGAGGTGACTTGAAAAACTGAAATCCACAGATAATCCATAGTCTCCAAACTGCTTACATTCTGTTTTAACCTTTTCCTTAAAAATATTTTTTAAAATAGTAAAAATGAACTGATTTACATTTTACTTCATTAGACTGTGAAGGTGTGGTATAAATCCTATTTATTAGTGTGTTCCTGGCAGCCAGTACACATCCTACTGAGTTATCAGAAAAGCTGGCTCTGACTGCAGTGAGCAAGGATGTAGATGGGATAAGGATTGCTGAATAAAGGGAAATACAGTGTACCAATTGGCTTGTAGAAATGACTTTTCTATTTTTTATTCACCCTTTTCTGTCTCAGAGCATTTCATAGGGTACTATGCATACAACAAATGCTATATGTCATAGGGCCCTCCTTAATAACTGATAAAATAATCAAGAGTGGACTATACTATATTGGTGAATGTTATTTTGTTGAAGTAAAAAATGTTAATATTCTATTTTTCATTTTTTCATCTTTATTGTTGAGATTATTACAGATGCCCCTCCTTTTTTCTCCCACTGCCCCCTCCACCCAGTTCCCATCCCACCCCAGACTGATCTTTGCTTAATCTCTTCCCACACCCTTTTCTTAAAGAATGCTTTTCAACATTCCATATAATACATCTGTATTTAACGATACATTAATATAACTTATACATGCTGCTCTAGAGACGAGTGGGTGAAGTTCCACCGAGAGTGGTCGAGATAATAGCTGCCTTGATAAATGGGACTCTTCCATGCATAATGTTAAATCATGAAAAGATTACAAGTGTGATCTTTAATGCAGCAATTTGGCCTCCTGCTACTCACTCAAAAGTTTTGTACACTTTGCCAAGTTTATATTTTGAAATAAAAAAAAAAATAAAAACTCGGAGTTCTATTTTCAAGACACTTTTATTCATTTTTATTTTTATGAGAATAAACACATTACGCTTGACAACTATTTCCTTTTTTTCGGCTTGAAAAACAGGAATGAATCTTTCAATAATATTCGTATGGAAGTGCTGTTTTCACTTTAGAAAATTTAGTGCAGGCTCTAGTTTTTGTACTTCAAATAGAATAATGTCAAATGCATATTCTGTTTGAAGTACATTGAGACATCGATTGGCATTCTTTAACCTCCTTCATTACTATAAAAACTACCAACAGCTGTGAGATTATTTTAGAAAACAAGCAATTAAAACAACAACAACAACAGAGGGCACTTGGATGACTTCTGTGTCCAACACTCCCTACCCCACATATTCCTTTGCTTCCTTTTCAGTGAACCAGGAACTGAGACAATCACAGCGAAGCTGCTGTGCCCCTCACCCTCAATACTCACCATGCCTACTCATGCTTTACATTCCTACCTCAGTACTACTTCTGTCGGAGTATGGGAAGTCTGTTGTCAACATCTGCAGGTTTTACCTAAGTCAGCTTTCCCCTAAATAAGAATCCAAGAGCAGAGGGCATCATTCAACATAAAATGAAAATTCTCCTATAGATATGGCTCTAGCCTGTTAAAGCTATTTTCGTATAGTGTCTGTTTTGACTTAATGATAATGAGGCAACATCATTTGGAATTTTTCCTAATGTGACATTTGTTGATTTTAGTACAATGACTGGTTTCTAGCAAGCTGCCTTCTATTCCATGTCTGAATAAAATAAATAAAAGATTAGGAGGCCATTATTTGTTTGATCAATTTGTATGAGCCCAGCTGTTAGGAGGTTGAGTATTAATTTAGATAAGGAAAAAAGATGATCTCATCTGCCCAGGCCCTCCTATTGTGTTGTCTTACCAATTACAGTTTATGGAAAAAATAAGATGGAGAAAATGTTGGGTAGTAATGAAGCAGCTGACAAAGGGAAAGTGAGCATAGTTAAATTCTAAGAGCATCTGGGTTTTCTAGCCTTTGTTCATAAATTGCCTTATTTCCTTTGCTTTTTCTCTGTCTCCGGATTGTTTTTAGTTTCCCTTCCTCTCCTTCAATTATATAAAATCAGAAGTATTTTTTCCCCTAAGGGATGGAGGCAATGGCCAATTGGTAAGAAAAGTATACTTTTCCCATTTTAAACTTTCTCTGAGAATTGACCCAGGCTTGAGTTAGTCCCAGATATTACTAGACAACTCGTTACACAAAACATTCATACAAAACCCTCTAATAGAAAAAAAAATCAAATAAATGTCCAAGCACATAATTTAAGTCTAAGAACTAAAGATAGAAAAGATTCTGTTGTGTCCATGAAAAAAAAAGTATGAAATATTAAAAAGGCAGATGTGCATAAACCCAAGCTGCTCTACAACCCTGATGGAGCTGACCGGGCTTCCCGAGGTGTTGCCTCTGCTGGCCCTGGGGAGCTCTTACTGTGAGTGCAGAGCCAGTTACAAATGTGTTTCCAGTCAAATATAATTACCGAAGAACACAAACATCGTGTTTGCCATCCAAGACCTTTGCAACATGAAACCCCAGATTAGCTTGCACTGAGCCTTTGGAGTGAAGACGAGTCTGCAAAGATTTTGCGGGAAAGGTGGTGTAGCTTACCAGACAGAGGCATCTGACTCTGGATCTAGCTGGCGGCCCCTCTTATGCACAAGCACCAGCCCAGCTATTACATGGTTGCCTCATTCACATGACAGAAGTGTGCCACGACAGAGAAGAGGGTATTACCTCTATCTTTCCTGAAATATCAGTGTTATGTTTAACATTTTGGTGGAGAGGATTAGGCTCATTTTTCAAGAAGGGATTTATATAATAATGAACTTAATCTGTATTTAATAAGGTTTTTGTTCTTTTGTATTCACTGTCATGTGGAAGTAATTTTGGTCTGTCTGCACAGAGGGCTCCACTGGTTGACATCACAGGAAGGTTCCTATGGGCAGAGCTCCAGCCCCATCACACAGAGGAACATACCATCTGTGGTATGCATTTCTTCCCCATCCACTAGTGCCTGATAAACCTATTATGGTATTGTATTAGTTTTTTACTAATCTCCACTAAACTCCAGAAACACTCAGTGGTTGGTACCCTTCCTTATAATATTTATGTAGTTTGTACAGACTGAAGTTCGTATTATTAGAATAATCAGTATGCTTGGCTTAAAATATACACTGAGTGGCCAGATTATTATGACCACCTGACATTGGTAGGCAAATTAGCTATATTTTCGTGCTGAAGTAGCTAGAGAGCCAGACCATTATAAATAGGGAAGCAGGTTGTTTACCACAACAACAGAAGTGATTTTTTAAATGAAGAGATGGGTAAACAACGCAATTTAACAGCCTTTGAATGTGGGATATATATATATATATTAGAGGCCCAATGCATGAAATTCATGCACTCATGGGTGGGGGGTGGTCCCACAGACCAGCCTGTGCCCTCTCACAGTCTGGGAGCCCTCCAGGGATGTCCAACTGACATCCTTAGCACTGCTGTGGAGGTGGAAGAGGCTCCCACTACCACTGCTGCTCTCAGCCATGACCTCGGCCTCTGGCTGAGTGGCGCTCTGCCTGTGGGAGTGCACTGACCACCGAGAGGCAGTTCCTGCATTGAGCATCTGCCCCCTGGTTGTCAGTGCACATCATAGCGACTGGTAGGACAGACACTTAGCATATTAGGCATATATATATATATATATATATATATATATATATATATATATATATGGAGAGAGAGAGAGAGAGAGAGAGAGAGAGAGAGAGAGAGCCCAGATTATTATGACCACCTGATGTTTGTAGGCAAATTAGCTGTACACTGCATTGTATGGGATATGGAAGCCAAAGGCCTGTTCAAACACCTTTACTATCTGCAGTTACCAAGATAAAACGTCTCTAATTCGCATAGGAACATAAGGATTGGACAGTTGAGCATCAGAAAAAAGTCATGTGGTCCAATGAATCACATTTCCAGTTGCATCATGCAGACAGCAGAGTGAGAATTTGGTGGAAACAGCAGGAAAGCATGCACCCCACATGCATGAGTACAGCCTTCAAGCTGATGAGGGCAGTGTTATGGTTTGGGGCATGTTTTTCTGGTATGATTTGGGGCCCTTTAATTCATGTGGAACAATGTCTAAATAGTACAACATACTTAAGTATCATTGCTGATCAGGTTCATCCTATCATGTTGATGGTGTATCTGTATCTCAATGGAGATGGCTTCTTCCAACAAGACAATACACCATGCCACGGTGCTCGTATTGTGCAGGAGTGGTTTCAAGCACATGAGGGAGACTTTACCTTGCTTAGGTGGCCCCCACAATCACCAGATCTCAATCCGATTGAGCATTTGTGGGACGAAGTTAAAAGAGCCATCAGGCAGCTGGTTCCACAACCATCAATCCCACAGAACTGGACAGTGCTATTCATCAGGCATGGTGTCAGATTCCTCGCATCACCTTTTAACATCTTGTGGAGTCAATGCCAAGAAGAATTGCCACAGTATTGAAGGAAAAAGGTGGCCCAACAAAGTACTGATGGGGTGATCATAATAATCTGGCCACTCACATTCAAATATATCCCATGTTCAAAGGCTGTTAAATCGTGTTGTTTACCCATATCTTCACAAGAAAAATCACTTCTACTGTCGTGGTAAACAACCTGCTTCTCTATTTATAATGGTCTGGCCCTCTAGCAACTTCAGTGTGAAATTATAGTTAATTTGCCTACCCACATCAGGTGGTCATAATAATCTGGCCACTCAGTGTATATATGTATATATATATATCTATTCATTTATATCAAAATAAGGTATTGTAGTACAAAAGTAAATATCTTGGTAGATCTAATGTTGAAATTATTGGATGTTTTAAAATATGGAAATTACTAAAAGGATCATCATTAATAATTTAGGAATTTCATTAAATGGTATTGTAGAGCGAGTGTACTGCTTTAAGTATCAGGGGATCTAAAATCTTGCCCAAGTCAAATATTGGTTCTATGACATTGGTTAAGTCATTTAAACTCTCTGATCCTGTATTTCTACCATGAACTAGCTAAACTCTAAGCTGTCCTCCAGGGCCAAAGGGTTGTGGTCCTGAGCAAAAGGATCCACTAATGAACTTCCCTTACAGAAGTTCCCAAGTTGATGGAAGAGCTGTAGTATTTATAGAGGAATACTGTAGTACTGAAAACTATATTTAATATTGCAGGACTTGAGAGTATAACTAAGCAAAATAAAAACTCATACTTATTTATAGTTCATAATTTTTCAATGTTTATTGGATCTAGAGAGATTTTCTTCTGTGATACAAAACTACTTACATATTTTTTATTCATAAGGGCATAAAATCTATGTCCCTAAATAAACCCTATAAAGTCTCAATAGCTTACTTAAGACTGCTTCTATTTCCTATTTCTGCATAACAAAGTATTCCAAAATGAATTGCCTTGAAACAGCAATTATTTTATTTCGTTCACAAGCCTACGGGTCAGAAACATGAGAGTGGCTCGCTTCTGCCTCAAAGAATCAGGGGTCTTAGTTGTGGCAGTTCAAACAGCTGTGCCCTGGCTGGGATTGTTTCTTTAATTAATGGATCGCATCCTTAGTTCTTTCAGTTGGCTGAGCTTTGTTCCTCTCTTGGCCTTAGATGATGGCTGTACTGGCTGGACAAGCAAAGAAGGCCTCTCATATGTTTGTTGACTTCATCTTTCTCCATGTGGCCATTCTTCGTAGCTAGGGTGGCTTCTCACAGCACAGCAGTCTTAGGAGTTGGATTTCTTACAGGTGACTCCCTACCAAAAAGGAGAAAGCAGAAGCCATCAATCCTATTAAAGATTAGGCTGGACCTGGCCCAATGTCACTGCCATCATATTCAGTTGGTAAAGACCGATTTAATGACCAGAGAAACAATCTCCACCTCTGGATGGTAGAGGTGCACAAGACCTCGCAACCATCCTTAATCTGCCACAGTATTCACTCCTCATTTGGTTATTTATCTAGAAGCAATTTTGTTCAGAGTTTATCACCTACGTAGATATATGCTCCTTTTCAATTATTTAAATTATTCATTTAAATTATGTATTTAAATTAGTTACATTTAAATTTCCAGATTTTCCCCCAGAGGGATATTAAAACAGATTCATAGTATACACTAATATTCAAAAGGTCAATCACATGCCTTGCTTGTAAAATTGATTTCACAACTCAATATAGGGACTAGAATATAAAGTACTTTCTGCATCAGAAACTAGTGCTTTGGCTTCAGGTTGAGGTCATCTCATTTGGAAAAACTGTAGAGCCCCACTATTGAAGGATAAAGAATTAATCCGGCAGAAACCCAGTGTATTACTTTGCTAGGAATACTAAACCGAAAAGGTTCTAAAGACTGGGTGACTTAAACAGAAATTTATTTTTTCCAAGTTCCAGAGGCTGAAAGTCTAAGATGAAGGTGTCATCGAGGTTGGTTTCTTCTGAGGGCCTTGAGAGAGGAGTCTGTTCCCATCCTCTCTGACTGTAGGTGGCTGTCTCCTTTGTGTCCTCACATCATCTTCCTTCCGTATGTATCTGTGTCCAGATTTCCTCTTCTTATTAGGATACAAGTCATATTGGATTGGGGTCCTCCCGAATGACCTCATTTTAACTTAGTCACCTTTTTAAATAATGTCTAAATATAGTAACATTCTGAGGTGCCAAGGGTTAGGATTTCAACATATAAATTTTGAGAGAGGCAGAGTTCAACTCACAGTACCAAGATCGTTGCACTATCTTTCTCTTCCAACCCCCCATGCCTATGCACAGCACTTCCTCTTCAAAGTAGCTATATTGGGGGGGAGGGGGAGAGAGAGAGAGAGAGAGAGAGAGAGAGAGAGAGAGAGAGAGAGAGAGAGAGAGAGAGGAAATGAGAGAATGATGTGCTCTTGAAACAGACCTCACAAAACTGGAGTAAATCTCAATCACTCTACCAAAACCTTTTGTTAATAAAACATGGTTATTTGTTAGGAAGGTTGAAAGGAAATTCCCTTTGTTTCTTTGCAGTCCACACTACCTGGTAATTGAAATCAATATGACGTGTTGCGCTGTCTTTCCTCTCTGAGCCGCTTACAGAGCCCTGCCGGGCTTGGTTTATTTGATTTTTTAGGTTTATTTGCCCGTGTATCATTTGTTTCCATATTACAAAGTGGCTCAGCTGTGCTCAGTGCAAAGGACCATAGGACAGATGATCGTCTAACGCGCCCCGAGCTTTGCCTGTGCAGGCTGGGCAAGGATGCTCCCAGCATGGATGATCAGTGTCACGCGCAGGCAGCTTGCCTTACCCTCTGGCTGTCAGATTTTCTCATAGGTCCTGACACACAGGAAAATCAGAATGATATACGGAATTAGGGATAACGGAACTGGGATGATGTTTAGCATCTTAATTAAAGACTTTTGCCAGGTTATAATCATACAGTTAGGTTGATTATTGCGATTAGAAAAATATTATAATATTGAAAGAGATAATGTTTTAGTAATTATTTAGCTAGCAAAATCCATTCTTGTAGAGAATATAAAATAAACAACCTTAGACAACGTTTTGTAAAATAAATTTTGGCAAGATTTATCAGTTTTCTTACTTTGAGAGTATGCTCCCAATTTACTACAAACATCTATAGCATTATTTACTTATTTAGAAGAAAAGGGTTTTTTTATTTTGTCATTTTTTAGTCCTTGTTTGTTGAAAGATCTATCAATAGGTTAATGATTCAATGCAAATTAAATGAAAATTCACTTAAAAATTTTTAGTGATAATAAGTTTTTATTCTTTTCTTCCATGCACTATACCTGAAACCATTTATGGCTAACAATATATATCCATTAAATGATGTTGGTTTAAGGAGTAGAGTGTGACATTAACTGGTTAAAGTGACAATTGAGCACATGAGCCAGGACCTCAGTTTTTTAGTTTTGCCCTAAAATGGCTCATAGGGCTAAGGCGTTTGAACATGGTTCTGGGTGTAATTTTCTGGGTGGCATTACTTTTCAATCCAGTAATTTATTTGCAATTGATAGAACTTTAAAATTAAAACTCTAAAGTGGAAGGCAATTATAAGAGGATTAGAAAATAAAATTTACTGGGAGAAAATAGTTTTTAAAATGTGATTTTATTAGTCAACAAACAGCATGATTAATCAGCCTACGCATTAAAGAGCCAGTGAGAAATATATTTGACAACAGTTTTCAATAGGAGACTAAGAATTGAAACCTCCCTATCAGAGTGGGTCAAATAATTACAGAGCAGCCTAGGAATAGATCAACACCCTGAAAACCTCAAGAATTAATCTTTCACAACAGTATTTGAAGACTACCATGGCTGTCATTCCTTTAGCAGTCACTGGGCTGTGAATAATACAGCTCTGTACTAGACAGACGTTCACATCAAGAAGCACATGGTTTTTGTCCCTTACCCGAGAGGCATTTATTGAGCACTACCTATAAGAGTAGCAATGGGAAGGAAAAGAAGTAGATGAATTAAGTATACATTTTGAAGGAAAAACTGACAGAACGTATTGTTAATATATATTTTGCCCTTTCAGTTTTGCTAGTACTTTTCTGTAGATTCTGACATCCAGATTATCAAGGAGCTGGGATTATCTAAAATGGATACTTTATGATAGTTTGAAGGGTTTGTTGTAGGTACAGTTTGAACTTTAATATATTTATGTTTTATACTGCTTTTTTGGGTTCTCAGGAGATGGCTGGGGTATAGCTTCTATAAAAATATGATATAAAGTAGTTTCAAATTTTTAGTTTGTGAACATAAACATCATTTCTAAAAAATACATTTGTATTGATCTCAGAAAGGAAGAGAGAGGGAGAGAGACATTGATTGGTTGCCCTCTGCATGCCCCCTACCTTGAACTTTAATATATTATATTTATGTTTTATAATGCTTTTTTTGGGTTCTCAGAAGATTGTTGCAGAGTAGCTTCTATAAAAATACGATAATGTGTATTATAAAGTAGTTTCAAGTTTTTAGTTGTGAACATAAACATCATTTTTAAAAAATATATTTTTATTGATCTCAGAGAGGGAGAGGGAGATGGAAACATCAATGAGAGAGTCATTGATCGGCTGCCCCTGCATGTCCTGCAACCCTGGCAGTGCTGTTTACCGGAACTGAACCCAGGACCCTTCAATCCGCAAGCTGATGCTTTATCTACTGAGCCAAACCAGCCAGGGCAATTAAACATCATTCTTAAAGAGCTTGCTTGGTATTCTCAGAAAACCAGGGCAAAGCAGAAACTTTACCAAGAAATTATATCTCCTGGCAGATAGACCACAGCTTGGAATTCTAGAATATTTTCATTTTCATATACTCTCTGCCTTGCTCAATACATTTAATGGCTCTGTATTATAGTTTCTCAAACTTTGAGTGGTAATAACGATCTTTTCCATCTAAGCTGAGATATATTTGTAATGTACATGGAAGTTGCCAACAGGAAATCACTACACACATGACAATTTATTGTTAGTTTTATGGCCAATTCAAATCCCAAAGGAATTGAAGTCATTGCCATTTGAAGGTTGTCCAGTTCATCTTTTAGACAGATGACTGACCTTATACAAGTTACACAAACACAGTCCCTGAACAATTATACTCAAACGCTGCCTTGGTTTTCACAGAAGAAAAATATGATTGTTGAATCAATGTGGCTATAAACATGTGTTGCCTTTCTTCCGTAAGCATTGGGAACTGTGAGAACGTGCTGGAATCGGAGGATTGAAGAGAAGTCAGCACTGTTCTTATAAATATTGTTTCAAATTTGAGGTGACTGCTTAGGGTTTCTTTAAGTAAATATGCATGAGAAATATTTTTATTTAATTCAAAGTTTACTGGGTAGCATTTAATAATAAGGTCATTATCTAATGACTGATGAGAGGTACTAAGTGTTTCTAGTAGCATGTACTTGTGATAATTGTATAGATGTGCTGAAATGAAGTAAGCTATATAGAGCAGGTGACATTTCAACTAGGTCCTGAAAAAAGAGGTTTCCACTGTAAAGATAGGGGAGGAGGAAAGCTTCCTTGTGAGAAAACAAGGTGAGATAATAATTCAATTGGAAATATAGTGGTTACATTTGAGGAGAGCTGGATTCTTTGATTTCACTGGAGCATACAGCAGACAAAGAAACCCGACAAATAAGAAAGAGACCAAGTAGCCATATTGGAAATATCCATCCTCAAAGTAACCATGAATACATTTTTTAAAATAGGATCAGTTTAAAGGTCTAGACAAATGTCTTCCATTTTCTTATTGGGATATAATTCACATGCCATTAAATCTACCCTTTAAAAATATACAGTCCAGTGATGTTTGCTATTCACAAGAATATACAACCATCACCGCTATCTAATTTAAGAAAGGTGTCATCATCTCCAAAAGACCCGCTATATTCCATGTTCAATGGCAGTCACTCCTCTCTCCCCACTCCCCGTACTGCCACTAGTACCTAGTATCACTATCACGCATACAAATCAGGGGTAGAAACCACTCATTTCTTTTCTGTCTCTATGGATTTAAATATTGTGGACATTTCATGTGTTTGAAATCATAAACTGTGTGGCCCTTTGTGACTGAATTCTTTCACTACTGCAATGTTTGTAGTTTCTTTCCTTCATGTTGTAACAGAGCATCATTTTGTTTGATTCTCAATTAATATTCTATTGTATGATATACTGTATGTTGTTGATCCATTCATCAGTTGATGAAAATCTGGATTGTTTTACTTTTTGGGTATTATCAAAATTACTTCTGTGAGTAGCCATATATAAGTTTTTGTACAGACATATGTTTTCAGTTGTCTTCAGTGTACACCTCAGAGTGAAATTACAGGTAACTGGATAACTCTATTTTTAACATATCGAAGAACTGCCAAACTACTTTCCAAAGTGGCTGCATTATTTGACGATTCCAACAGCAATGTATGAGGGTTCCAATTTCTCCACATCCTCTCCAACACATGTTATTGTTTGTCTTTTTTATTTTAGCCAACATAGTGAGTGGGAAGTCATATCTCTCTGAGGTTTCAATTTGTGTTTCACTAATGATCAATTATTTTGGTTGAAAATATTTGTATGTGTTTGTTTATCATCTGTATATCTTTTTTTGAGAAATGTCTATTCAAATCCTTTCCTCATCACAAAATTAGATTGTCTTCCTATTGAGATACAAGAGTTCTTTATATATTCTGTATAAAAGTCTCTGATTAGATATCTCAGATAGATTTATGATACCTGATGAAAATATATATTTTCTTGCCCCTTTGGGTTATCTTTTTCTTGATGGTTTCCTTTAAAGCACAATTTTTAACATTTTGACCGAGTTCATTTGATGTATTTTCTGTTTTATTCATGGTGCTTTTGATGTCATATCTAGCAATTCATTGCCAAATCTGTCATGAAAATTTACCCTTATGTTTTTTATGAGTTTTATACTTTTACCTCCTATATGTAGGTTTTAGATCCATTCTAAATTATTTTTGTATGTGGTATGAGATAGAGGTCCAATTAAATTCTTTTGCATGTTGCATATCCAGTTGTCCTAGCATCATATGTTTAAAGACTATTCTTTTCCCTTTGGATTGTCTTAATGCAAAATAATATACAACTTGAAAGGTGTTAGATATATAATATCATACATTTTTAGAATGTTTATCTCTAATTGAATTGTCTTTTATAGAATATGGATTTTTTTATAATGAATCTCAGTTTCATAACATTCTCACTTTAAAGAAAGATAATAGTAACAAAGTATATTCTTCAAGCGAGCTTAGCTAATATCAAGTTTTGAATGGAACTAAGTGCATAAGCCGACCAATAAGCTTCTCTATCAAATAAGACATTCCATTTCTTTTCAGAGCAGCTTGAATAAAAGGTAAGGAAGTGCTCTCTGAGGCTATCACTTGTAAATTATTTTAAAACTAAGAATGTCTAATAACCTTTTAATGTTTATTTCATCATCATAGCTTTGCTTTTCCACTTATGCACTTTGTTTTTGTTCTCTATATTCCCAGTTAGAGGCATTTTTCATATGTCTGATGATTGTAAGCTACTCACTCATATTAAGGAATGAGAAAGAGGAAAGCAGATGGACAGGACTTACTGTTGGATTTCATTGAAGAGTGGTTTCATTAGGAAATTTTTTAAAACTTCATTAATTTCCTTTTAGGCTGGTCAGTTTTCACGGAAAGTAATTGCTAATTTACTATTTTGGAAGGTTTAATATTGGCTGACATATTTTTTAGAGAAGAAAGAGAAAGGAACCAGTATAATATTTAGACTTTCTTTTTAAATGAGATAAAATTTATATTAAAAAATGCACAGAATTTACATGTATAGTTCATAAGTTCTGTAAAAAAGTAAACATCTACTAGTATATGTCCCTAATATAGAATGTATCCAACCCTCTAGAAAATGTCCTTTTGCACCTTGCTCATCAGTCATCTCTGCAAAGAGGTAACTACTATGCTGATTTCTATCAACTCACCTGGACATTTTAAACTTAGCTTTCTTTTTTCTCCAGTTCATCAAGTCCGTTGCCACTTGTCCCTGACACCCTAGGTTTCAAAACGTTATCGCTATCAAATTTTTTTTCTATTAATTTGTCACATTAAGTAATCATTTTAGTGTAATTTTTTTGAGATTTTTGGAAGGAAGCAGAAGTAATTTGTAATTAACCTTACATTTTGGATGTACATTTCATTGTAATACTATAATTTTATGATTATTGTATTTAATGCTGAGCCAATGTTCTCATGGTTAGAAAGAATTAAATATTTCACTGTTCTAATAGTGCCATATCTCTTTTAAGTAACTAAATGAATTTGGGGTTTTGTTTCTTTTAATACTCAAGGATATATTTATTTGTTTGAGAGAAAGAGAGAGAGAGAAACATCAATGTGAGAGAGAAACATTGGTCAGTTGCCTCATGTATGCACCCTGACCAGGATCGAACCCACATCCCAGGTAGGTGCCCTCATTGAACCTGCAGTGCTCCCACCAGCTGAACCACCAGACCAGGGCTATTTTGTTATTTTGTTCTTTTAAATAGGTATTACTTTTATCCTCTAATCCTTTTGTGTCAACCACATATAATTTGCTTTGACATTGCTCTGCCCCCATATTTGTTTTTACAAGTGTAAGTATCTCTCTTATAGATAATTTTACCTTCATAACTATTTATATTTTATAATACTGTTCCACATAAAGTCATTTATTTACATAAGTACAAAAACTCTCTGCATATAGCTATTGGCTGACCTTTAATATAATACCACAAGATAAAGTAGGTTGTGACATGTCAACACTTTCACTTTCCTAGATATGACCACATTTTTGCAATCCTAATAAACCACTAAAGATATTAATATTTTATTGTCATATACAAATATGTCATTAAAACAACTTGGTGGCAATTTCTTTCATAGTCTGATATATGTGATTCATCTATTACTATATATATTTCATAGCCAGATATGTGTGATTCATCTATCACTATATCACTATACATATAATTTCAGTATTTATAGATACATGCACACGTGTGTGTGTGTGTATCTAAAAAATACTGAAATTATGTGTTTGGTCAATTTTTATGACAAATAATCATGGTCTTGCTTTAAGATGAGCAAATTGTTCCCTATGGAGCTCATAATTGCTCCAGGTTCATATTTATTTACCGGCAGTCACAGTGTATCACAGGTCCTTTAAGGTTGATCCAGGGATTTTTTTTCTTTATTTCTTACTTTATCACATTGGCTGCTTACATTGGCAGAGCTTAGAATTAGAAGAAAAAATAATAATTGCCATTTGGCAGAACACTAGTAATATTCCCTGAGCATCTCACAAGGAGGCCTTATAGACTCTGAGACCGAAGTTCAAAATATAACACAGTAGAGCTTCTAATATAGGGGAACACTATAATTTTTTCATAACTTGGAAGCTTTACTGCAACTGCCTGGGGAGTAGAGTTATCTTACTTCAGAGATAAGGCCCTGGGCTCCACAGGTTTTAACCTTTATTCCTCATTAATTATCCAGTTCTGTCCCTTTCTTCTTCTGATTAACATATTCAGTAAAATATGGCATTTGAATCAGGCATTTCAAGGGTACAGGTGATCGTAATTAAGTATAAGACAATCTTAGAGGGACGAACTTCCAGGAATCAGTAATGTCCTTAGTGAAGTAACCAGTGTGAACTCAAGGGCGCCTGGAGGGGCACCACAAAGAAACTGAACAAGTCACCTCACTCCCCAGAAGTTGGTCCCCATGGATTTTCACCCTGGATTCAGTGAAGAGTGAGGAATAGGAGAGCAGTCAGTGTTGTACCACCTGCCAGTGCGTGACACCAGTAAACTGCAAGTCAGAATATTAACCCACTGAAGCTTGACTTGACTTGAATTCTGCCTACTTGCTGCGTGAACTTTCCTTGTGTCTGCATCCTCCAGAAAAGCCTTGTTCTGGCTAATAATAACTTGCTCCCATAGATTCCAAGCAGGTGGAATCTCTCCAATGGGAGATTCATCTCCCATTAGGCTGGTTAACAAAAGCACTTAGGATCTCTCCCAATGTCAAAACTCACTCTGGGCTAGGAATTTGTCTTTGAATGTTTCATGTGCATTATCCTTGTTAAACCTGATAAAACAGTACTGCATAACAAAAGTTTACCTTTAAGATGCTCTTGAATAAGAACCTAAGAAACACTTAAATGTTGCCAGCTTGTTGTGCAATGTAGTTGAGGGGGAAATATGTACACAGGGGACAATGGATGGCCTCCCCCCCCCCCCCACTGTGATTTCTTCTGGGAATGATACCCAGAATCAGTCTAGATTGATATTCCATTCTAGCATTTCACATAAATTCAGTTTCTAGTCATCAATTCAACTTCTTATTTATGTTTTTTCCCAAATTTCTTTCACACCTCTTTTATGTGAGGTTTATACAATTATCACATTTATAGTTTATGGTCATTTTTATTAGTGCAACCACACACAGTATGCTTATGATAATTCACATCTAAATTTGGTAAAAAAAAAAAAACCAAAAAACAAAAAACAAAACTCTCACCCAAGTTTGGATGTGCAAACAGAGCATGCAGGATGAATAGTTTAGTGATGACCTATTGCCTTGAGAAGGAAAAGCAACTTTTCTGAGTAGTTTAGCAGTAGAAGTGCAATTGCCTAATTACCTTCTCTGATACTAATTCAAATGATTATTATAGTGCAAAAGTAGACAGTCACATTAGTGTTGATAACTAAAGACCAGTGCTAAAATGCTAATCCCTACCATTATTAAGGATATAGGGAAAGTGGCACTTGAATTTGCTTATTTTGTTACTACTTTCTGGAATACAAAATTTTATACATTTGGTTTGGTCATTGTACTTCCAGGAGTTTATTCCTAATATGTAGTTAGACAAAGGCACAAAGGTAGTGATTCTCAACCTTCCTGATGCCGCCACCCTTTAATACAGTTCCTCATGTTGTGGTGACCCCCCAACCTTAAAATTACTTTTGTTGCTACTTCATAACTATAATTTTGCTAGTGTTATGAGTCATAATGTAAATATCTGATATGCAGGATGACTTTAGGCGACCCCTGTGAAAAGCTTGTTCATCCCCCAAAAGGATCGTGACCCACAGGTTGAGAACCACTGCACAAAGGTATATGTAAGGGAATATTTTACAATATTGATTATAAGTTTAAAAATAAATATCCAATGCAGCCAGTGAAATACTATGCAGCTCTTTTTTATATAATGCAGCTATTATAAAGATGATATAAACTAAATTCTAAGGATCATGACATGCTCTTGATGAATAAATCATGCTCCTGTATGGAATATGGAGTACTATCTGTATCTAGATTTGGGTATTTGTGTATATCTAAATATATTTGCAAAAAGTGATATCTGTAAAATTATGCCCAACATATTATGAACAATTAATTCCTATTGGACAAATTTAGGTTGATATTCACTTTTCTTCATACTCCATATCATTATTGATTTTTAAAAATTAAACAGCATATAAAACACTCACATAACTAGCAAATATGAAGTGATTTTTAGTTTTTCCATATTATTTCAGTAACACTGATGGTATTCAAATATGTATGATTTCTTTAGGATCTTCCATTTAATATGTATTATTTCTTTAGGTTTCTTACTGTTGATTTCTTGCACAATCTAGGCATAAAGCTTTAAATTAAAAGCTACTTAAGAGTGATTAAACCTAAATGAATTAAAGAAAATATATTTCCCCTAGTTAGTTGTTTTAAATGTAGATACAGTGTTATTTACATATAGTTACTAATAATTATGTGTATGTAGTCCTTTGGCATTTTAATTGTAGCACTTAGTAGGAAAAATCCAGGCTAAAGTTATCTTTCTCACATCAGAAAGGTGGGGGATCATCCTAACACTTCCCTGGTGACCTGATTATTGGACCCAGTACCAGGTCTTGGGCTTTATTGAATACAGGAAGGAATATACACGACTGACACTCTTCCATTTGGAGGCCAATTGACATCACTGCTCAGTTCAGTGCAGTGAAACAAGACAAGTGGTTTCAGACCAGCTAAGAATTACTACATGACAAACATTTTTGGAGAATCTGATGTAAGTTGTTATCACGTGATTTGGAACTGGCACCATTTAAAATTCTGTAAGGAATAAATCCTGACTAAACCCAAAATAGATTATTTAAAGCCAATTATCCTGGAGACACGGTGATTGTAAACCTTCCCAATTGTATTTTGTTTGCTACTGCAAGTGCACATGAAGATCCTAGCTGTATCTGTTAGGGCTTTTGGGTTTGTTGTTAGTAGCTGAAACAGTGGTCAGGCAGACCTCTGGGATCCAGAATTATAACAGGTGCATTCACTTACAAATTCAAAATTTCAAGTCAAAGATACCACTTTGATTTCCTCATAGAGAACCTTTGAGAACTTCTGAATTACTTAACTCTGTAGTGCACTGAGTCCTGAGTGACACCTGTTGAGCAAAACACCATAAAATTAAAGTTAGCCAACTAGAGACCCAGTGCACAAATTCGTGTACCTTGAAAGGAACTGTGGGCCTTGAGGCTGCCGTGGGCACAGGGCCAGGTCTTGGCCCATTCTTCATGCCCCCACCTGGCCTCTCCCATTACAGCCCCCGCTCCCCTCTCGGCCAGCAGCCCCACACACTGACTGCACCAGCCCCACTCGCACCTGCAGTGGGTGTGAGCAGGGCTGGTGCCATCAGCAGGTGACAGCAGTGGGCGTGAGCTGTCAGCGGGGCCAGTGCTGTCAGCAGATGCAAGCAGCAGCTGCTGCCCCAGTCACCCCTCAGGAGTAGGGGGAGGTGAAGAAGCTGTCAGGGGCAATCAGGGCTAGTAGCCGCCACTCACACCCGCTGAAGGCACTGAACAGTGAGTGTGAGCAGTAGCGCCAGCGTTGGCAGTGGGTGTGAGCAGGGCCAGTGCTGCCAGCAGGTTTGAGCACCAGACAAGACTGTGGCACGTGGAAGCAAAGAATTTTCAGTAACCACCAGAGGCTTGCCCTGATGACAGCGACCAGCACCCCACCTTGGTCTGGCACCCCAGCTCACCTGCTCCACCATCCCGCCATGGCTGAGGCCTGCCATGTTCCGCACTCTGCCACCTGCTGCTGACACCCGCATTGTTCCATGCACGTCCCCTGGTGGTCAGCACACGCAGTAGCAACCAGTTGTTTGGTAGTTCCACCATTTGGTCTATTTGCATATTAAGGTTTTATATAGATAGATAGAATCAATGCCTCAAGACTTGGCTGTTTCTTTCTAGACCTTTCTCACATAGTTCTGTTTTATTTTTCTTTTGGTTGGTGTAATCTTTTAATATTAATGTGAACTTCCAAAACAGTGATGTGCTATGCCTAAGGAAAGTCTTTTCAGAGGGATAATTCCTTATTTCCAATAGTATTTCTTGCATTGGGAGGAAATACAAGTTATAATAAAAGTCAGCATTTGACAAACATTTATTAAATCCCTACTCTATCCCAGGCTCTCTGCCAGGCCCTGAGGAGACAATAGCAAACAGGACAGACGTGTTGCCTGTTCTAATAACACTTTCATCCAGATAAAATGTATTTGCTCTTAGGCATTAACAGGACACTATTCTGAAGAGAACACATATCAAGGTAGACTGACAGGATACTCTTTCTCCATGACTTTCTAATTAGTACACATGGGAACTTAGTAGTACTTAGTCTCACTTTCCTCATCTATGAAATGTGGGTAATTATAGTTTTTGCTTCAAAAGATTGTTTATAGAATGAAATGAGATAAAACATATCAGGTTCTTGGCATAATGCAAGTGCATGCTAAACATTTAGTGAATGTTACCTAATATTTATTTTTCATTGAAACTTATTTGTGTTATTTAGGAAATCAGGAGTGGTTTGCAAATATTCCTCCTGACCATTTATTCAGTGAATAGAGGTAGAGCTGGTTTCTTTTGGAAAGACAATTCTCCAGTCCTTTAGACTATAAAACCTTGAATCTTTAATACTCAATTCTGGTTTATCATTTATTCACCTGTTACATTTTCTTCAAGTAATATTTTTAAAGATACATGTTCTGAACTTTTTAAAAATACGTTTTCATGGATTTCAGGGAGAGCAAGGGAGAGAATCTTTGATCAGCTACCCACCACACACTGGGGATGAAGCCCATAACCCGGCCATGTGCCCTGACCTGGAATTGAACTGTGACCTCATAGGTTGAACTGTGGTTCATAGGTTGACGCTCAACTACTGAGACATAGTGACCAGGCCATTTTCTGAACTTTTGACCATCTGGCCATGTCCTTCTGTTGCCTTTATATATAAAAGGCAATTTAGTGACTATGAAAAATTCTTGCATATAACTTTGCAGCAGATGCTGTTGGTGCCTGTTCAAATCCCTGCAGCACTTAGATTTCAGGCAACATCAACTGGGCTTCCAGCTGCCAACATTTGCTTCTCTTTGCATGAGGCCCTCCTTTGGCTGGCAGAGCCCACCCTGTTTACCATGTCTGTGTGTGCAGTGCAATAAGTGGGACGTGAAATTAATGCTGACCAGAAGCAGCCTTCTGTCATAGAGTGATAGAAGTTGGTATATACTAGTAAATACTTGGGCTTCATTTTTCTCTTGGACAGGGTAACTGTGAGGTGTAGGTTTTACACCATTTCTCAGCGTTCCCTGGAAGGACTAGTTTTCAATTACCCATGGAGAAATTTGCTTGATAATGCACCTAACCTTTATCCTGCCTTACTTCCCCATTCTCCTATTGGTGTTTCTTGGAATCGTCTCCAAATAAATTACTAGTACTTAACAGGATAGGTAGAAATATGGATATTTTTTCCTGTTACATTGTCTGAAACTTTGTGAAACATTTTAATTTATATATTTGGATTTTTAACTCTCTCTAGTCGTTTTCCTCTTAGTGATTTTGGTTCCAATTGTTCTGATCTTATTACAGAAATATTTATCATTTTGGTACAAGTTATCTATTCTGTATTTCTAACATTTTCAGTCTAATTTCTAACATTTAGTAATGTTTCTCCCTGAGCTTAAGGAGAACTTGTCTTCCCAGTCATTGATTCAGGTTCCTAGTGTCAGTTTCATTGTTTTCACGACATCCATAGCAGAATTTTGCTTTCAGTTTCCTTGCAGTTCTTTCCAATGTCACTCTTTTCCTCACAAAGGAAAGTCTTTTATTTCTACTGACTCTTTAGGCATATCTGCTTCTGTTACTTACAGATCATGACATTTAGCATCTTCTTAAGGTGAAATTATTTTCTCAAAATTAGATCTTCTCAGAGTTCTGTTGCAAGCTCCCTTGGTTTGTAGTAATATTTTCCAGTATTTCATACAGAGTTTATTTGGAAATACAAGAGAACTGGATCCGGAGTATACATGCCACGTGCTGGTTTGTGAATTACCATTTTCCTTCTCTTTTTTACTTAATCCAGGTGAAATCCTTCCTTTCTCCTACAGTTGAATAGCCTACAAGCAGGCACTGATCTCAGTTTCATTTCCCAAGGCTGACTTTCATGTGCCATGGTTTGCTTTGCCTGAAATGAAGACTTAGGTGTCCACAGTTTGGCTCTCTGATATTCTGAACATATGGAATGCATGAACATAACTCTCATATGCATGTATAAGTATGTACATATGTCTTACTTGAAAAATTGTTTATGACAACCCAATCCCGATCATGCGTCCTAGCAGGTCTCTCTGTTTCCAGCCCTATTTACATACTTTAATTTCAGCATAACATGTGCCTCATTAGGCATCCTTCTTTCTGTGTAGTCTTTCTTTTCCTCTTCCTCCTTGTTTGTCTCCTCCTGAAAGCTGCAGTTGTTGAATCATTACAGACGCAGGTGAACACATGGGCTCTTTGGCAGCCACAACAGTGGAAGTGTTTCTGCCCATGTTTCTGATTCCTTAATCAAGGGTCAAACAAATGGATATATTAGTTACTTGCTATTAGCATAATAACATTATGTGGACAATTTTAATTTTAGTTGTGTCACCCTTTATGACAGAAGTCATATGCATATATTTGAAATATTGTATTATTTTGATATTTTTTATCTTCTTTCAAGTCTTTTTATTATTCTAATTAGTAGAAATTTCATAACATTGCATTAGGAATGCCAGCCATTTTACTGGAGTCAAAAAGAAAATGAATTCACATTCTGATCAAACACTAAACATCTCTGTGAACGTAAGCAAATTCAACTCCCTAAACCTCAGTTTTCTTATGGGAAATGAGAATAATAATACCACACAAAGGTGTTGAGAGGGTTAGAGGAGGCAGTGTCTTATAAAGTGCTGAACGCAGTGTCTAACACAGAAGCACTCACTAAGCATTACTCTCATTCAGCCCGGAATCAATCTGCTAGTGAAATGACTTGTCCTGGATGACATCAGTGCACCTCAAATGTAACCTACTCAAAACAGATTTATTATAAATTCCCTCACCTGCAACCTACTTCTCTCCTATGTGCATATTAGATAAGAACAACTCCAAACTAGAGACGCGATCCGTCACATCTTGTCTCAACTCTCCCCTTGATGTTATATGTGAAACTACAGAAGGGATATAAAATGTCATTCAAATTGTGTGATTCCTCTGAGGCTTCATTTTCCTATCTGAAAAAAAAAAAAAAGAAAAGAAAGGCAAGTCCAGATGATTTTTGAGGACCTTCTCACCTTAGAATATCTGTGGTTTTAAATTTAAATAAAAATGAATTGTTCGTAAAAATTACTGTTTGAAGTTTCTGTGGGGGAAATGGAATAAATCCAGCAGGTCAGTTACCCCATTAGAAATATCCTAGATGATCATTTTGATTCTTTAGCATTTTGTTTTTACTGGATTGTTTATTTGATACTGAATCATATGCTGCATTCATTATATTGTTGAGATTTTCACATGTAAAAGCCTTTTGTTTCTAGTTAATTGTAAGTTCCATGATCTATATATAAGACCCTGGCTTACATTTTTTCATTTTTCCAACAGTCATATGATCACAGGAAACTCAGAAATATTTGTAGAATTAATGAAGAATTAAATTTGTAGAATGAATAGTCCCTTCAGACAGTACATCTTAAATTATTTTATTGTACAAGTCTTTTGTAGTTATATGTTTACCTCAGTAAAATACCTGGAAGCAGAAGTGCTAGATCATTAAAATGGTTTATTTTAAGTAATTGCCAAAACTTTTTCCAAAGCTGTTGTATTATTTACACTTTCACCAAAAATATTTGAGAGATCCAATTGCTCTGCATCATCATCAACATTTGGTGTTGTCAGCCTAATTGTTATACACTTTAGGTATGCAGAGTGGCTTCTCAATGTCATCTGGCTCAAGTCTTTTGCCCATTGGTATTAAATCATTTGTCTTTTTATTACTGAACTAGTGGCCTGGTGCATGAAATTCATGCATAAGGTGGGGGAGGGGATTTCCACAGCCCAGCCTGCATGCTCTCCAACTTGGGACTCCTTGAGGGATTTCTGACCGCCAGTTTAGGGCTGATCTCTGTGGGCCCTGGTGGTCGGACATCCCTTTCGCAGCCTGGGACTGTCCCTAACCTTGCTGCCTGCCTGCCTGATTGCCCCTCACTGCCCTCCCCTGTTGGCCTGATTACCCCTAACTGCTTCTGCCTGCCTCATCAACCCTAACTGCCCTCCCCTGCTGGCCTGATTACCCCTAACTGCTTCTGCCTGCCTCATTGACCCTAACTGCCCTCCCTTGCTGGCCTGATCTCACCCCCAACTGCCTTCCCCTGTCAACCTGGTTGCCCCCAAATGCCTTCCCCTGCTGGCCTGATCTAGCCCCCAACTGCCCTCCCCTGACGGTCTGATCACCCCTAACTGCCTCTGCCTTGGCCCCCACCACCATGGCTTTGTCTGGAAGATGGCCAGTTGATCCGATCTAATTAACATATTACCCTTTTATTAGTATAGATAGATTATATAAGATAGGATTGCTTAAATGAGGGGGGAGGGAAGCCTTTTTCATTAGGAGGAGATGCTCTTGGCAGACAAAAACACATAATCTAGAAGTCTGCTTACTGATTGGGTCCTGACTAGTATAAATACCCCTATATACATCTCTTCTTGCCTGGAGATTTCTTGTCCCATTCCCATTTTCAATACAGACGCCAGGGCTCTGCTGAACAGTCTGGATTGCAGATAAGCAGGCATGTGCTGTCAGTCAGTTGGTCATTTCCTATCAATTTTATTCATGCACATTCTAGATATATACTGAATTAATGGTGAGTTGATTATAAGAACACTAGGGGCCCAGTGCACAAAAATTTGTGCACTTGGCGGGGGTGGGGGGGTCCCTCATCCCGGCCTGTGCCCTCTCACAGTTTGGGACCCTGGAGTCCATTGGGACACACAGCACACACGGAGGACACACCTCCCTGTGTGCTGTGTGCCCCAATTGCACTGATTTCCAGGCCTCAGCCTCAGGGGCGGGGCTAGCTCGGTCCCTCCTCCCCCGAGGCAGCCCTGCTACCTGAAATCCATCGCGGGGACACGGGTACTCACGAAGGACTGTGTGCCCGTGCCCCCGCGATCACGGATCTACTTCTAGGCCGCAGGGCAGCCTGGGGACCTGAGCTGGCTCGCTCCCCCAGCCCCCAGATGCCCTGCCCCCATTGCTGGCCAGCCCTGCTCCTCCTGCCAGCAGCCACAGGCCGGCTGGCTCCTCCCCCCAGGTTGTGCCTCTGGCCAGGTTATTACTCCCCTCCTGGCTCCCCCAAGGCAGAGGTCTTCCATCTGCCTTGTGGGACCCCAGTGCCGCTTACCGCTTCTCCAGGGGCTGAGACCTCCGCCATCTTGGCTGGGCTAATTTGCATACAGCCGCTCTGATTGGCTGGTGGGTGTGGCTTACTCTGTCCCGGAGAAACAGTTAATTTCAATATTACGCTTTTATTAGTTAAGGTGCTTAAAAGCAACATTACTGTTGATCCTTTTAGAGAAAAATTGTTTCCTTTAAAAATGTTATTACTTTAAGCTATTTTTTCTCACTTTACACATATTAGGGGGTTTCTCTTTTGCAGTCTCTTGTATGTCCCTCCCTTTTATAACTAAATTCTGTCTTTCAGTCTTCCTGGTTTGACATAGTTAACACAGGAGGTCACAATCTTATCAGCTTTATTTGTTCTATGAAAATTTAACACTTTTCTGGTGTGTTAAATGCTGTTGTAAAGTAAAATTGACAATATCCTTAATATTTACAAAATTTAAAGCAAGCCAATAACTCTTTACTAGCTAATTATCTTCCAATTAAAATTAAAATGTTTCTATCATGAAGTAAAAACTTTGGTTTGTTTTTCTTTTTTAAAAAACATATATTTTTATTGATTTTAGAGAGGAAGGGAGAGGGAGAGATAGAAACATCAATGATGAGAGAAAATCATTGATTGGCTGCCTCCTGCACATCCCCTGCTGGGGATTGAGCCCACAACCCGGGCATGTGCCCTGACTGGGAATCGAACCATGATCTCCTGGTTCATAGGTAGATACTCAACCATTGAGCCATGGCAGCTGGGCTGATTTGTTTATCTTTATCAGTTTTTATCCCAAATGTTATAAAACCTGGTACATTAAGGTGACTATAATTACATGCTAAGGTACTTTTGTCTTGAATATTTAAGTCATTTTAGTACTTTTATCTTGTTTTCTGTATTCGTTTTGTAGTTTATGGTAAAGCATCATTAAGTCAATACTCAGATTTCATTAATAGTGATACTATTTTATTAAAAAAAATTACTAAGTTCAGAAAGGTTTTAAAATACCTCTATTTACATTAATTATATTATTTCCTTTTGCTTAACCTAATTAGATAAAAAAATAAGAAAGAAAAAGGTCAAAGTTGTCCATTTCTGCAGTTTGCTTAAAGTATTCCATATCTATCTTCTAAAATGATTTATTTTTTTAAATGAAAGAAAAGTATTAGTTTAGCTATCAAGTAAATAATTTGCTCAATAGAATAAAAATATATTTATATAACCTCTTCATTTCTCAAGAGTAAATCCACATTGAATAATATAGTTTGAAGTTTTACCAAATGTTCATCACCTTATATGGTTCCTTAAATATGCTTTTGGTCAAATAATCTATAATAATAAAAGCATAACATGCAAATCAACCAAATGACTGAACAGCAAAATGTCCAGGACCCAGCTAGGGCATGCTTTGGCTCTAGGCCAGCCAAGGCTGCTGTGATGCAATTGGTCAGAGGCTGCGGGACCTGAACATCGTCCCACGATTGCCCCATAGAGGGAGGCCCAGGCCACTTTCTGCCCACTGATCAATTGTGGAGCTCCCTATGCACGGTGATTGATCGCAGAGCCCTGGATCGATGGCCTCAAAGAGGGAGGCCCAGGCTTCCTGACCAGTGGTATTGTGGTGGATGGGCGGGGCCTCCCTCTTTGGGGCGGTTGATCTGGGGGGCCCTGTGATTAATTGCCCTGCAGAGGGAGACCCAGGGCAGCCAATGATCACACCCTACACCTGTCACCCACAGAGGGAGGTGACTGGTGGCGGGGCTGGGGGGTGGACAGCATTGCACAGATGGCAAGCAGTGGCAGTGTTGGGGGTGGGGCCAACTGCCAGCAGCCGGGGGAAGGAAAGCCCTGATAGGCCCTGATCGCCAGACAGGCCTTGGGACCCTACCCGAGGGGTCCTGGATTGCGAGAGAGTGTAGACCAGCCTGAGGGACAAACCCGACCCCCCACTCCCACCCATGCATGAATTTCATGCACCGAGCCGCTAGTTTATATATAAAACAATCTTCAGGTATTATATTTCCCCCACCTTTTATTATTACATTTCCTAAGGAACAACTGATCATGTCGTTTCACTCTAAGAAGCATAGTCCTAAGCATGCAGGCTCTCATCATGTAGGCTGTCTGGGCTTAAATCTCTTTCTTCACTGAGTATGTGCTCTTTAATCCTTTATACATAAAATTGGATAAAATCATCTAAGTCACAATGTTGTTGCTAAGATAGTTTGTGATATTCATTGTAAAGTGAATATTACAGTGCCTAAAACAAAGGGCATAATTTCTATTGTAAACTCAGATAAACTTGAAACTAATTAGACCAATATCAGAAGTACCTCTTTCAACTCTTTATTGCATATTCTTACTTACTTTCCATATATAAATATAGATTGGCAGACCAGCTGGTGTGGCTCAGTTTGAGTATTGGTGCATACACCAAGAGGTCTCTGGTGTGATTCCAGGTCAGAACACAGGCCTGGGTTGCAGCCTTGATCCCCAACAGGGGGCGTGCAGGAGGCAGCCAATGTATCATCAATGTTTTTCTCTCTCATTTCCTCTCTCTCTTAAAAAAAAATCAGTAAAAAAAGCTTTTTAATATATTTACAGACACTGTCATACTCTTTTATATTATAACTAGGGGCCCGGTGCACAAAAATTTGTGCACTCGGGGGGTGGGGGTGCCTCAGCCCGGCCTGTGCCCTCATGCAGTCTGGGACACCTTGGGGGGGATATCCACCTGCTGGCATGCCTGGCCAGCCTGGGTGAGGGGCTGAGAGCCATTTTCAGGCTGCCCACAGCCCCTTCAGGGTTTGTGCACTGGGAGGTGGGAAGGCTGGTGAGTGCAGGCCTGGACGTTTCCCACCGGAGGGCCCACGATTGCACACGCCTGGTGGGCCCACACCGCTGAGGGGACACACCTGGCGCAGAGTTGGGTGGCAAGCCAGGGGCGGACGCTGGTGCGGGATCCCTCGGTGGGGCCCTGCTGCTGAGCAAACACACCTGGGGTGGAGCTGGGCAGTGAACTGGCTTCGGATTCTCCGCACTGTGCAGCAGACACTCCCGCACGCCCTGTGGAGGCCCCTGGGGGGTGGATGAAGGTAGCGGACCCTGGACAGGTGTTTCTGGACACTCTGCAGAGGCCCCCAGGGCAGAGCCAGGCAGTGGACCCAGGACAGGCGTTCCTGGATGTCCCGCAGAGGCCCCAGGGGGCAAAGCCAGGCAGCAGACCCAGGACGGCTGCTCCTGCACACCCTGCACAGGCCCCGTGCTCCTGCATGCCCCGGGGAGGCCCCCAGG
>PVJC01004399.1:0-64200 GCA_004026665.1 Murina feae
TCCTTCTGAATTTTGATGGTCTGATCGATGTTTCTCTGTCTCTGGATCTGTTTTTGTTCAGCAGTTTATGTTGTTCATTATAGTCCACAAATGAGTGAGATCATGTGATATTTATCTTTCTCCTACTCTTTTTATGCAAAATGACCCATGTCAGAAAAAAGTAGGTTTAAAATTTTCAAATTCTTACAGATTCACATTTAAATTATTCTCCTTCATTAATATTTTTAAACATCTTTTATGTTATTACTTCCATAACCAGTTTTCTTGTAAACTCAGAAGATAATACACAAATAAAGAATATTGATTGTAAGCCATAGAACCTCCACATTTTTACTTTTTTAAATTGATTTTTAGAGAAAGAGGAAGGGAGAGGGATAGAGAGATAGAAACTACAATGAGACACATTGATTGGTTGCCTCTTGCCGCCTCTACCGGCGATCAGTCTCACAACCCGGGCATGCGCCTTAATTTGGAATCTATCTGGTGACTTCTCAGTTCATGGGTCGATGCTCAACCACTGAGTAACACCATCCAGGTGAACCCCCACATTTTTAAAATATATATGTTTGTATTAATTTTTTAAATATATTTTATTGATTTTTTTTACAGAGAAGAAGGGAGAGGGATAAAGAGTTAGAAACATCGATGAGTGAGAAACATCGATCAGCTGCCTCTGCACACCCACTACTGGGATGTGCCTACAACCAAGGTATACACCCCTGAACGGAATCGAGCCTGGGACCCTTCAGTCCCCAGGCCGATGCTCTATCCTGTAAGTCAAACCGGCTAGGGCTGTATTAATTTTTATAGAGAGAGGAAAGGAGAGAGAAACATTGATCTGCTGCCTCCTGCCCAACCAACCAAGCAACATCACCCAGGGAATGAAATCTCGCGTTTTTAAACAAACATGAAAGACCAGAATGTTTAAACAGAGTCTCTAGGTCTGTAATACAATATAGTATCCCTGACAGCCATGCAAGGCAATTAAATTGAGTTTGATATCAAGAGTGATACAAGCACATTGCTGTGTGCATAGGTTCTTGGCTGCACAATTAAAGAAAGCCATTTAGTTGTGGCTGGTGTGGCTCTGTTGGTTGGATATCATCCAATGCACCAAGAGGCTGGAGGTTTGATTCCTGGTCAGGGTACATGCCCAGGTTATGGGCTCAATTTCGGACAGAACGGGTGTAGGGGTGGGGGAGCATGCAGGAGGCAGCAGACCGATGTTCTACTCTCTCATCGATGTTTCTCTTTCCCTCTATCTGTAAAGTTTAATAAAAATATTTGAAAGAAAGAAAAATAGCCATTTACACGGAGTGGTTCAGCATGCACATAGTCCTGAATGGTAAGAATCCACGAGGTATCTTGAGGTTCAAGAGTGTGTTCAGTGACAGTGGCAATCGCAGCCTAAAGAGGTGATTCTTTGACTGCTGAGCAGAGTGTGGATGCAGTATCATCACTGAAATATGGGGAAACTATCTTTTTTATGACTCAGTTTCAGTGCCTTCTGATGAAATAGTTTCCATCGGGCACATGAAGATGTAGACACTAGGGAGGAACAAGTACAGTTACTTACTGGACATCATTTATGAACTGGAACTGTACTATGCCCTGAGGATGTTTTCCAAGAGCTCACAGACTACAGGGTTGCAAATGTAAAAGATATTCAGAAGAGTATACTATTTATTTCACAAGATTGTTTTGGTAATTAAATTAGGTAACTTAGAGAAAAGCACTTCACAAAATAAACATTCAACACATATCCATTTTCCATCATTTTTGAGTAGACGAGTGACAAAAAATTAAACTGGTTTTCATAAACGCCCGATAGGATAGATTAAATGGGGAAAGTAAGCCCAGGAAACCTGACCGACTTGGAGTCCACTGCAGTAACCCAGACAGGAGGTGACAGTATGTCTGACCTGCCTGGGGTAGTGGGAATGACTGAACAAAAAGATGAAGAACTCAAGTGACATTGTGTTGGACAATAGGTCACTAAAGAGAAGAGAGACAAAAATGCCTGAACTGCATGCCCTGGATGCTTGGAGGAATAATAAAATAGGAAGTCAAGTGGGCAACATCATTTAGGGAGAAAGGTGAACTTGACTTTTTGCATGTTGAGTTTAAGGATAAACATCAGAGCAAACACACAGAAGGCAGTTTGAAGATGTCACAGCTCACAAACTCCTGCTCACCCTTCACGACCCACCTCCCATGTCCTCTCATCTGGAAAACCTTTCTGTGATAGCTGTCAGAGGTTTAGTTACTCACTTCCCTGTGTTCCAAAAGCAGCTTTTAAAAAACATACTCTATCTTAGCATTTGTCGTATTGGTTGGCTTTACCAGACAGGCTTTATCACCTCAATTAGACTCCATTCACATTAGTGGAAGACATAAAAAGTCATATCTCTCTCTCTCTCTCTCTCTCTCTCTCTCTCTCTCTCTCTCTCTCTCTCCCTTTTAATCCTCACCCAAGGATATGTTTCTTGATTTTAGAGAAAGGAAAGGAGAGAGAGAGAGGGAGAGAGGGAGAGAGAGAGAGAGAGAGAGAGAGAGAGAGGGAGAGAGAGAGAAACATTGATGTGAGAAAGATCAATCAGTTGCCTTCCATAGGTGCCCCAACCAGGGCAGGGATGGAACCTGCAATCTAGGTCTGTGCCCTGACCAGGAATTGAACCTGCAACCTTCTGGTGCACAGGAAGATGTTCCAACCAACTGAGCCACCAAGCCAGGGCAAAGGTCACCCTTCTTATCTTGATGACCTGAGCACCAGCACTGTACACCATTCAAGATACTCAATAAATGTCTGGAGAATGCTGTAAGGAATAAGCTAATGAAAAAATTATTAGCAAAATACAGGATTTGGAAGTCATCTGTTTAAAGGGAAGGCAAAGTTTCTAATGGATAAAATTTATGAGGAAGGATATTTAGAAAAGAAGTGAGAGCTAAAGACAGGCCACATAGAGGGAATCAAGAAAAGTTAGAGAAATGAAAAGAATAGGAGTCAACGTTTCAGAGAAAATAGATGCCGTCACTAACAACAAAGGATATACTCCGGCAACGTTTCAAAATGCTCCTGGCATTTCAGTGAATGAAGATAAAGAATGAAGCACTGAATTCCAAAGCCAAATTGACTGGAGCAAACTCAGGTCTATTTCACCAAGAAGAAAAATAGGACAATGAGTAAATGCACTTAATTCAGCGAAGAAGCCAAGAATATGGCAGCAATGTCTTTTTGTTATTTATACGCTGTATGAAGGCCCATCGCAGGCTGGGTGCCTATCTCCAGGCAAAGAATTTGAAAACAGTAAAAGGATGATTTTAAAACATGATGAATAATGGGAACATTAGTGCAGTATCTTGGATAAGAAACTGAAGAGGAGATGAAGAGGATCAATGAGCTTTCAAGGGCATTTTTCACAAGGAATGATGACTATGTCAAGATGAACAATGGCTTGTCTGCATCTTGTTATTATTGTGCATTATTGGTACTTTAGGACCCAACAGACTTAGCTCAGGCTGCCTCCCTGACTGCCTGCCGGAAGGCCAGAAGGACCCTGCTCCCAGGCACCTGCAGGTCAGCGTTAGGGTACCTTGTCCTTGCTTATGGGGTGGGTCTAAGCACTATAGCTAAACCATCTGGATCCCTAATTACATTCCAGGAAGTCCAAGTATTTCTGGAAAGTTTAAGTAAATTCCCAGAATCAGCCTAGAAAGGGACTTTAAAAATAATTTAATTTGACCTTCTTATTTCCAAATGAGGAGACTGGGGTCCTGGGAGGTCAAATGGCTTCTTTAAGGTCACTGCTGGTTATGAAAGACCACGAATGACGTCCCCGTCTCCAGATGGCCAGTCCTATGGTCTTGATGTTTTATATTTTCAATACAGTAGGAGAAGGAGGAAGGAAAAGCAGGAAAGGCAGAGAGACGCTATAAGGCGCAACCCGACTTCCTCGCCACAGCCCTGGCTCAGTCCTGCGTCTTCCTTGTGCACCATGGAGCCATCAGCGAATAGGAAGGCGGACCTTCCCCTCAGGAATCAGTGCAGGAGGTTTGTCCTTCTTCAAACATTTCCTAATCCTGTGTACAAACTGTGGGAGCCCTATTATTTCATTGTTTTTTACTTTGGCTGAATGACCCTCTTTAAAAATCCCACTTTCCTAAATAGCTATGGTTTTTGCCACATCCTTGACTGATTTTTGGGAATGAACTGGACTTCTGTTCCCTGATCACTGAAGGCCCAATTTGATGATGCAGAATGAACTATGCCAAGTACCTGCTGTGGCCCAGGTCCTTCTCTAAACAGTTTATAGTCATCAACTCCCTATTTCCCACAATTCACTGAGGTGAGCACTCCTCTATTTTGCAGAGAAGGAAGCTAAGGCACAAAAAGGTAGTAAGTCATTCAAGATTTACAGCCAATAAATAGCAAAACTCTGGAAGCTGAGTGCTACCCGCTCTATGCCACCATCCTAACAAGCCCTGCCTCTGATTCTGTTGGAACCTGGATTCATCTGTTTTGCTTCCAAGCAACATTAAAAAAAATAGTTCACATTTACAGAGACCTATATCGGATTTACTAAATGCAAGGCACTGTCCGAAAGGTGGTACATACCTTATTAGTTCATTTAATAACAATCCTTTGGAGTTAATGGAAGTATTATCATCACACTCACTGTAGACAGAAAACTGAGGTACAGAAGCTTAAGCAACTTGCCAAAGGTTACACAGTCAGCAAATGGAAGAACTGGGACCAAGCCTGAGGGGCCAGCTCTGGCGTGCTCCCTCCTTAACCAGGATGACGTCCCGCCTCACAAGCAGAAACCATGAAACAAGTCAGGGGGTGGCCTGCCTTTGTCATGGACCGAGTTTATCAGTCCACCTCCAGAGCCCCCTTTCCGCCCTGACCTTGACACTAGCCTCTTGCTCTCTCCTGAGTAAGCTGACCTGTCTGGGCTGCATCCTTAGATCTGTGGTACCTGCAATACCTCTCCTTGCCTGGCTTTCAGCCAGGAGCCAGTATACGGAGTTGTTCAGGCGGAGAGCAGGCCACGAGGTCAGCAGGCCTGAGTGTCAGTCCTTTCGCTGCTAAAGACCAGCTGTGAGATTTGGCGCGAATAACTTCACTTCTGAAGAAGGAAGATAAAAACATCACCTCCCACACAGGGCTGCTGGGAATACTGGAGATAATGCACGTCGTAAGATTAGCAGTTTGTAGCTATTTCAACGTTGTGGTTTTGAATCCGTTATTTCAATCATACCGATCGGGGGTTTCCTGGATCCTATTGTGTGCCCTGGAGAGATAGATATGAGCAAAGCGGTCAGAGCCCTGTCCTCATAGAGCTTATGTTCTTGTGGGGGAGAAGCTACCTATCGTGTAACGATCTTGACAAAGAAAATCAAGCCTCCAGGGCCCGGGGTGTGCCTACAGTCTCCCACTGGCTGGACGTCTGCAGCACTTGCAAGATCATTCCCTTAGCTGTGGGAAGATATCTTTCTCTAGAGCAGGGTTCTCAAACCTATTGGCCTCAGGAACCCCATGATGCTCTTAAAAATTATTGAGGATCCCAAAGGGCTTTTGTTTTTATGGGCATATCAGTAGATATTTTCTATGTTAAAAATTAAAACAGACCTTTTGAAAACACAAGCGTGCACAGAGTACCTGGTGTAAGTCATCGGAGCCATGACACTGTTGCACATCATGCAGCCTCTGGAAAGTGCCACCGTGAGAGAATGAGAGCGAGGAGGCAAAGTTATCTTCACCTGTCGTGGCCTTACAGCCCCCCTTGGCGGCCACCAGGACTATACTTTGAGAGTGGTCGTTCTCGTGAAAATATATTTAGACTGGCACCAGCTTAAATTATTTTTAAAATGTTAATTTTACTTTTTCCCTCTCTGCTGATTTCTTGCTCATTTTTCTAAAATCAGAAGCTGAAAATATTAAGTTACAACTTGAAGAACATAAAGTATGAATAGCTCTGAGTTGTATATTTATGTGCCTACTTACCTTAAAAAAATAAGCAAATGTCAAGATTTTAAGTCTTGATCTTCAGAAGCACAGTCATCTTATGAAATAAAATGTACTTCTCTGCTAAAGATTATAAATTAAACATTTCTCAGGCATTCACTTAGCAACCACTTTAAGTCTCAGGGTCGGTTCAGAAAGAACCTGATTACTTCCTTTAAAGGTGTGTCATATTCCTTCTGAAAGGGATTTGTTATTTTGTTGCTATTTTAAAAGAGTAAAATTCTTCAGAGCATTTCTAAACATGGTTAAAATGGTTTTATAATTGCATTTCACTAAACGTTGGAAGGACTAAGTTTTATTTTCAGTATTTCTATAAAATCACTGTTTCTAAAGACAACAGGAATTTTTGCAGCTATAATCTTTTTACTACTTCTAGCGCTAACCACTTTAATTTATCTATATGCGAAAATAGCCCTAGTTGGTTTGGCTCCATGGATAGAGTGTCGGACTGTGAGCTGAAGGGTCCCAGGTTTGATTCTGGCCAGGGGTACATGCCTGGGTTGCAGGTTGGTCCTCAGTAGGGGACATGCAGGAGGTAGCTGATCAATGATTCTCTCTCATCATTGATGTTTCTATCTCTCTATCCCTCTCCCTTCCTCCCTGGAATCAATAAAAATATATTTTAAAAAATAGCTGACAGTTCAATACCCGGTAGATTATAGACGGTCTTGAGTAAAGGGAGCAGTTGCCTATGCAAATATGTACGGTAAATGCCTGAGCCCTACAGCATAGAATGAAAAGCTAAAATTCTTCACTATAAAACCCATCCAGCATGCAGATGGGAAGAAGGAAACAAAGAAATATGTGGGTAGCAGAGAAGGTATTTTTTTTTACTGAGCACTTACTGCATGACAGGTCATGTTCTATGCACTTCATGTAAGTTATCTTCTTGAAACCTCACCCTCAGTCAGTCTTATATTCAGTTGGTAATGAAGACACCGAATCACCAAAATATTAGGTAACTTGCTTACGGTCACACAGTAAGGGGTAGAGATGAGACCCGAAGTCACACAGACTTGTGAGAAGCACAGAGTAGGTTGTAAGTCAGCAGACTTTTTGTTCACTTCCTAGCTATGTGACCTTGGGAAAGTTACTTCCCTTCTCTCAATAGAACAGAGGTAACAGTGCCCCTCCCCTGTAGAACCATAAGGAATACCATATTTTCCAGCATATAAGACGACTGGGCGTATAAGACAACCCCCAACTTATATGGAAGGAAGAACCGCTTTACTAAGTGGGGTCAAAGAGGGACCCTACCACCAAGGTTGGCTTCCTTAGCCCCTGCAATATTCAAAACTATTTTGAATAACTTGAATTTAGAAACCCTAAAAATGAGAAATCTCGATTAACACCTAAACGTTACTTAAATATGGACTAAAGAAGGCATTGTCCATTTAATTTCAGAGAAATGCAAAATGGCAGACATTGCCAGTTGATTACACAGGAGCCATTCCTTTCTCCTCAGTGGAGACAAAAGTCCATTTACTCAGGACTCAATTTAGCTGCAGGATGAGTCCTGCTAGGACTAAGCCAGGCACGGCTATCCCATTTCTTTTTTTTTTTTCTTTTAAAATATTTTTTATTGATTTTGTTTTTGAAAGAGAGAGAGGAAGGGAGAGGGACAGAGAGATAAAAACATCAATGAGATTCATTGGTTGGTTGCCTCCTGCACACCTCCTACTGGGGATTGAGCCCACAACCTGGGCACGTGCCCTGACCGGGAATTGACCCAGCAGTGACCTCCTGGTTCATAGGTCAACACTCAACCACTGAGGCACACTGGCTGGGCCATTTTTTTTAACTTCTGAAAGAAATAGATTAGTTTCATGTGAAATGTCTCTATCAGTATAAGCAGGAGCTGGAGGTAAATACCCTTGCAACATCTTATAAAGAAAATATAGAAGGCATCACACATTCATTTTTTCAACAAACATATATGTCAGGCATTGTGTTAAATGCTGGAGAACAGCAAGTAAGGCAGATATATCCCTGCTCTCAGGGGCTCTAGAATGTCGTTAACAATCACATAAAAAGATATATCATTCATGGTGAGATAAGCACTCTGAAGAAAAGAAGCACTATAAAAGTGCATAACAGAAAAATCTGTGAGGTCTGGGGCCGGCACAGGAGGAATAGGGAACAGGGGTGTATATGTAACAGGTGCTGGCAGCAGCAACAGCACATGCAAAGGCCCTGGGATACAACCATGGGTTGTGTGTACCATGTTTGGGTACAACCATGTCATGGGTAAAACTTATGACATTATAATAATTTTATAAACTGAAAAAAAAGGAGAGAGAGTTAACGTGGCTGGGTGCAGAGAGCCCAGGATGCAAGAATGTGAGAGAAAAGCTTTGAAGTGGGGTGGGCCTTGAGGGCCAAGGCTAAGAATACTAGAAATTAAAGGATAACTCCTTTATCCTCAATTTCTTTGAAATGGGAAACTTTTGGTGGGTTTATACCCACCACCACCAACAACAAAATAAACCATCAAGGACTCGGCCTGCAAAGTGAACTATATTGAAGAGAAGCAGGAGGAAGGGAGTCAGATCCGAACAGAAGCAGCGGTCCAGATGAAAGGCGCCTGCAACCTGGACCAGGGATAAAGGGAAACGGTCAAATAGAAGGGCAGATTAGAAGGCAAGAGCACCAGGATTAATGATGATGAGGGAGGGAGAAAGGAGAGTTTCTGATTTGAAGGTACCAATGGAAGGAAATGTGGTGAGCGGGAAGAAGCGTGCTGCACATGGGGACTTTTCATGTCCTGAGACATCAGGAGATGTCAGATGCCTAGCTCAGAGAGTTCTCGACCAGGGACAGAATTTGGTAGTTATTAATTAGGTGATAGATGGCAATTAAAGCCTTGGGTAAAGTTGCTTAAAGGGAGAGTGTAGAGAGAGATGAGAGGAATATCTGAGTGAAAATGCACTCACATTATAGTCTAAGAAACAGCCTCCTAGACGCTCTAGTTTGGTGTAAAATTTGCCTTCTTCTGAGCAGTCTGTATTTGCAACCCTCTCTCACCTACTACCTGTGCTCTCACCTCTATGTATCCTGCCTGAGAAGTAAAAGATTTCTGTCTCCAAAGAGAAGGTCAATAGCAAATTCCTCACACATCTGTACCAAGAATATGAAACAGAAAACAGCAGACAAGGGATCCGAGGGAGGCTATTAGCTGTAGAGCCGAAGGGTTATTAAAAATTGAGGGAGTAGGAAAAAGAAAAGAAATCGTCATCCCTGATACAGCCTTTAAGATACTTTTGTGGAGAGCACCCCACATACCATCAATCAGGAAAATGATCTCAGGCAGGGAGAACGGGGCTGGTGTAAATAATTAATGAGTAAAGGCAGAAACGGACTATGGAACTGGGAGGGGCTCTTTGGAGGGACTTTAGCTGGAAAGTTCAAGCAAGGGCTAACTGATTTGCTTCTCACTGATTGTCTTCCCAACAGTGTGTGTGTGTGTGTGTGTACACTTGTATTTCCCTGGTTAAATTTTCGATATCATGGAAGATCCTATTTTAAAACAAAGCAGCAACAACAAAAACACTGCTTGCTTTTAAGTGCTAATGAAACCTCTAGAGAAAGAATAACATTATACCAAAGTTATTATTTAATACATACCGGTACTCAATAAATTCATGCACAGAAAAACAGTCTCAGAAAGCCACTCCTTTTCCTGTTAGCATTGAGCAAGACAAATGTCCACAGTGAGTCATGTGGCTGCACAGTGCCCTCAGATATTAGAACAACTCAGAAATACTTGCTCCTGGGATAACCAAAGAGCCTTACACGACATTATTCAAATTGTGCTCTAAATCCACAAGAGGTGCCGTGCACAATTAAAGTCCTCACATAAGTAGAGTAACAAACCATTTATTAACTGGCCTTTTTTTTATCCCAATATTTATCCAAAAATTAGAGTTCAAACGGAAAGAAACTCTAGGGTTCACCCAGCCCTGTGTTTGATCTGACAATTAAAAGCGTGATTAGCCATCATCGGGTTGGCTCAGTGGATAGAGCGTTGGCCTGCGGATTGAAAGGTCCTGAGTTCGATCCCGGTCAGGGCCATGTACCTTGGTTGCGGGCACATCCCCAGTAGGAGGTGTGCAGGAGGCGGCTGATCGATGTTTCTCTCTCGTTGATGTTTCTAACTCTCTATCTCTCTCCCTTCCTCTCTGTAAAAAAGCAATAACATATATTTTTAAAAAATTAAAATAAAATAAAAGCGTGATTAGCATTAGAAGGAATTTTGACTTTCTCAGTATCAAAATAACTAAAATTATTCAATTCTAATTAAAATTGGGAGAGGGGGAGCCACATTTATTGACTTTGTATTATTAACTATATTTGTACATTTATATATCAAAGCCATGGCAATTTTGCTAAAAATTAAATATATGGAAGACCCAACATGGAAACAAAAATGCTGAGACTGAGAAAGCTGAGAGTAAATTCTCTCAGTTCCTCTGTCACCCCACTTTCCAGCTAACGAATTACACACTGTTCAAGATAGTTCATATGCTGTACTTACAAACTGGAACTACACTTTGCATCAGCCAAGGAAAGCTAACTCACCAGAATAACTAATTTGTGTGTTCATTTTATCACCTGATTTATGTATTTTATGTGCTTCCTCAGAAGCCACCAATATCTTCAGAAATGGTCCTATACATGAAACATGAAAAACAGTTCCCAGCAAACGTGGCCAATGTGTTCATTCACTCAACTAGCATCATAACTAGGCAGTTAATACATAATAAAGGTATTAGCAATACAAGAAATCTTTAGTTGTGATGCTGAGCAACTAACTGAGAGCTTGTCTGATTTTGTAATTTTACTACTTAACCATGAGAAAGAGGGATACACATGTGATTCTGCTCTATCAAGAGTCAAAGCTCATTTAGTTTAAACTGAAAACACAGGAATGCATTTTTGTAACATTTTGAACAAAATTACCTTTGAATCTTTAAGTATATCTATTTTACTTTCTGGGGGTGAGGGGAACCCACCTTGATTCACCAATTAAGAAAGTCCTAAATTGTGACCAATTCTCTAGATGGTTTTGAGTAAATAACTAACTTATTTAACTCTATGTGTCTTTAAAAAATAAGTTAAGAATAATAATGACCAGAGATATAATAACAAATCTTAGTGCTCCTTTTAAAAAGCTGAAACTGTAGGGTAGGAAGAAAACTGTGGAAGAGTGAAAGTGTTGGTCCATATATGATCCTCATATTGGCCTTTACTCACAAATCCAAAAAAAACCCACACAACTCTAATACACAATATAGAAATATCCCTAAATCCAAAGATGCTCCCTGGTAGGCGACTTTCTGAGTGCGGTAAACAGAATAATGTCACTCATCTCCAAAGACGGTCATGCCTAATCTCTGAAACCTGTTACCTTATGTAATAAAAGGGACTTTACAGATATGACTAAGTTAAGGACCTAAAGAATTATGCAGGTGGGCCCAATGTCATCACAAGAGTTCTTAAAGGAGACAGAGGGAGAGAAAGAGAGAGAGGAAAAAGGAGATGGATAGATGAAAAGATGGATGGATGGATGGATGGATGGATGGATGGATGGATGGATGGATGGTTGAGTGAATGGCTGATGGATAGGCAGAAAGATGTAATTCATTACAGCAGCAATAGAAAGTAATAGTTGGTTTTGAAAAACAAAACAAACTGATTTATACAGTTTGTTCATTTCCGTGATGTAAATACTCCCATAACTAATTTAAAGCCCGGTCAATAAATGCTGCTCAAAGCCAATAAGATCCCACTTCAACATACTACCAGGTATCATTATACATGGCACCACAACAAAGGCCTCTGTAAAACGCTGACCCAAGACTTTTACGTGATTCTTACAAAGTCGTTAATTTATCTTCAGTATTTTACCATTTCCTTCAACTGACCCACATGCCGAGCAGCCAGAATCCCAGTGTTGCCCTTCTTCAGGCCCCATTCCTATCAAAGATAAGAGACTCGTTCTGGGATACCAAATTGTGAAGGTGCTGAGCCTAACCACATGGGGAATTGGTCCCATGATAATTCAGTGAACAAATTTTCTCAGACATAACTCTTCGTTGGCTGGAATGCCACAATTTCTGACATCCTGAATGTGGGGACAGTTGAAGGGCAGAGTCACTAAAGCCAACTCAAGATCAGGCATCCTCTGGTCTAAGGACAAAAATTCTTGGAAGATCTTACAAAAATTCTTGGGAGTTTTTGAGCAAGGACTCCTCATGTTATGAGTGGGGAGAGGTCCTCATCCCAGCTGGTTGCTCGTGAGTTTCTTGCAACATCCCAAGAAAAGATCTTGTAGAAAGCTTTATTTCTGTGGAATTACACTCCTGGTAAGTGAGTTTCAGGGTGTGGGAGACAGAATAATGTCACTCGCCCTCAAAGATGTTCATGTCCTAATCCCTGAAACCTGTGAATATGTTACCTTATGTGGCATAAGGGACTTTCCTGCCAAGGAAGAAATGTAGCTGTGGCTTCAGCAGAGCTAGAATCAGAGCCAGTGTCCAGAGTTTCCTTTCCATGTTGGAGCTTAGCATGTGTTCCCTGCTGTGGTCCACCAGTCCATTGCATGTGGGGTCCACAGGGCCACATGACTGGGAGGGAACACAGTCGAATGCAAGGAAGCCAAGAGAGAAAGAATTCCTTTTTTCTGTGGGATTACGTATTCCCAAATTTTCATGGACTTGCATTGGCCCCATCTCTTCTAGCCAATGATTTCTGTTTCCAGGTTTGATTAACAAGCACCTTCCCTAGGTCACCCCGACTCATTGCACATGCATTTATCTCCTCTCTGTCCACTCCCTCCCCCCAGTAACCTGCAGGGAATGGGCCAGTGGCCCTGGGGGAGTGTGAAATTGCAGCTCCATGGTGAAGCTGCCCAAATAACATGCCTATAATGTCTGGCTTCCCCCTTTGCTCCTTTCCTATGATTAAAAACTAGCAAAGGACAACAGTATCACTCAGAGGGTTGCTTTACGGGAGCCTACCTATCATTACACCAGAAACTGCCCACAAAAAGTCTATAAAGAGAAGACAGGAGGAACTTCATCCTCCTCGTTTGGTGTGGAGGAAAGAAAAGACCTCAGAATGGGATGTGAAGAATTGGATCATAACTTCTTAAGTGCTGCCTGCCTCCAGGGACCCACCCAGGAGATTTTTATCCAGTAAAGAGGAGGTCCTGGAATCGGTATTAAGAAATACCGAGGCAGTCTCTCTAATCTGTGGCTGGGAACTATCAACTAGACCAGGTGCTTTTCAACCAAGGTGATTCTGCCCTCCAGGGGACATTTGGCAATGTCACAGCTGGCAGGAGGTATTACTGGCATCTTGTGAGAAGAGGGCAGGGATGCTACTAAACATCCTACAATGCATAGGGCAGCTCCCCCAACGAAGAAGTAGCCAACATGTCAAGTGCCAAAGTGGAAAAAGCTGAACCAGATCAGGCCATGAAAGTTTCTACGCCTCCCGTATTATATCTATTCCTGGCAACGAAATTTCTGACAATTAAGTATCCAGTTGCAATGCATTATTTATTAATGGTGACATGTCTGTATAGATCAGAATATAAAACCTCACACTTTGTTTGTGCCCAGCAATAATTAGTATTACACGAATGACAACCTATGTCGAAGGCAATTTTAAAAGGTTACCATAAATGCCATTAGCTAACATTCTGCCTACACCAATTAAATAGGAATCTCTAAAAGAATTATTCTTGCCCTAGCTGGTTTGCCTCAGTGGATGGAGTGTCAGCCTGTGGATGAAGGGTCCCAGGTTCGATTCCAGTCAAGGGCACATGTCCAGTCTGCGGGCTCAATCCCCAGTGATGGTCATGCAGGAGACAGCTGATCAATGATTCTCTCTCATCATTGATATTTCTATCTCTCTCTCCCTCTCCCTGAAATTAAGAAAAATGTATTTGAAAAAAAAAGAATTATTCTTTCAAATTGCTTAAGTGTAATAAAGTCATCCATACAAATTCAAATTCTCTTCCTAATGATGTTTCTCTTCCAAAGAAATGCCACTTTTCATTCGCCCATTTTGTTATGTTTTCTATCTTATTTTCTTGAGAAAAATATGCTTGGATTAAGTGAATAATCTTCTAAGCAAAACCCTTAAAGTACCTAATGACTACAAAAAGTAATATTCTGATTTTAATGGTTCTCATCTCATTTACTTCTCTTCCTAAGGTAAATGTCAATCTCTGCTAAAGTACTTGGGCCCCATAAATTGCCAATCACAGTGAACACATATTTAAAATGAGGAAGAAATGCCAGCAGAGAGAAATATTAGTATTTAGCAGACTTTTGTTTCCTAGGATTAAAATTCGAAATGACTTTAATTGTTCACAAAGAAAGCTTACTTGACCAATACAGTTTCCTCTGGAAACTGATGAAAAAGACCAAATGGAAAGAAAATCCATCTGGCAAAATTTATGAAGGCAAAATTAACTCGTCTTTTCAGAAAACGTCTAAGGATATGTTCAGACTGTAACAGAAAATCCAATATAGTTTAGGCTGCTCATTGAAATGTATAAATGGAATTGCCAAATGACTATATCTGACTAGTCATTTTTACTTTATATTCAAGAGGAAAGAGAATGAAGCTTTCTAACAGCAGTAGGGGAATGAGGATCTAAATTGATAATTTATTGGTGCAATTAAGAAATGTGTGTCTGTTCAAGACTCTGTGTAGGGGAGATAGCAAACAGGCTTTCCTCTGGGCTGATTCTTGTGAATAAACTGGTATTTACTCAGATTTCAAAAGGCAGTCAGTCATCTGGTTTACCCCCAGTGTCTGGATTTAGAAGGTCTTCTGAGGGTAGAGAGAATAGACAATCGGGACCTGTACACTGCTCTATGATGAGTTATGCACAACCACAGGCAAGGAAAGCAAAAGAGTTTTAAATGATGCAAAATGCAGATGACTAACTGATAAGTAGAAATTATTATTATTATTGGCTGGCATTTATAGTTACTGTGATCATAGCATCATGGATTATATCACTTATATCCTATCAGCAACTCTATGAGGTAAACACTATTACTTCATGCTATTTTATAGATGAAGACACTGGCGTTTGAAAGATTAAATAAACTGCTCCTGGTTACATACGTAATAAACAATGGAATTGGGTTTGGGATCAAACTTATATATTCAAAAACCCTTCTCTTAATCACTCTGCTAGACATTTTCCTGATTAAAGACAAGATGTTCCAGGTTGGGAGGAGGTTTGAGTTCTGAGGTAATAAAAGTGGGACCAACCACATCAGAGTACCTATGGCTCAAAAAGTTCCGCCTTCCCAGCATGCACTCGGTTGCAAGCCCATCACATGCTCTGGTCCTTTCAGCCACACTTAGACACAGGTCCTGTGACTGCCTTTCTGTCACCTTCAGATACAAAAGGTACACTATAATACAACTTAAAAAGAACCTCATTTTATTCCAAGCAGCTGCTTCTCTTCATGCTTCAGTTACACTTGCATTTGGCTGTGCTCATGAGCCATTAGGACTCTTATGGGCTTAAAAGTGCCACATAAAATAAATTGATCATATTTGGGCATATGCTCTGAATAGGCAATGGGAAAACCAGCCTCCATATTGACCCATGGAGATTCATTTCTGGGCTTACTCCGTCATTTCTATTGCCCTGTCATCGAGTTACAATATGGTTTACAATTTATATGTTTATTTAGTTTAACAATAGTCATATTTAGTTTGGTTGCTTTTAGTTCGTTCTGCACAGATGCCAACAGCCTCACCCGCTATCCCTTGTCCTAATGTGAGGGCTCTAGGGTCACCTAATTCATAAAACACAAGGCATGGAACTATATCTTGAAATGTTTAAAAATTGAGTACAATTGCTGATTAAGGCAGTCACAAACCAAGCGTGGGCATCAAGTACAGACCATCAGAAGCCCGTGAGGAGGGAGGGCTTTTTACTTTGTTGCCCTTATTGGCATTTACAGCAGAGAATGCATTTCACACGGGGCTGAACAAATCCAAGTGAGAGCTCCTGACAAAGTCATCCTATTGTCCACACACAACCTAAAAAGGCAGAATGCTTGGGGGTAAAATTCTAAAAAGTGTGCCCCGAATCTGGAAACGAAGAAGGCATTCCAACTGCGGAGTGGCGACAGAGTCTTTATGGAGGTGACTTTCTGCAGAGTCCAGACACAAGGGCTATTCTTAGAACAACCGAAACCAGCATGGAGCTGTCTAAAAATAATGATGACTCAACACCTAGAGGCTTCAATGATGTAATGTTGTCAAAGAACACCCTCTCGCCTCACAGGTTGCAGTTTTTTAAAATAAGCAAGCTCACAGCTCACCTTCCGAGGAAAGCAACATTCCACACTCCGCAGGGGAGAATTGGGACATGTGGGTCATGGACAGAACGTCCCATCTATGCATCGCCTGTCACTGTGCCTCGGTTTAAAGAAGAAGCCACCACAAAGTCAAAGTCAGTTCTCTCCCTCTGCCACCCTCGCTCATCCGTCGTCCTTTCAAAACAGATCCTGTGAGGCAGGACAACAATGCTGATTACACAAGAGGCAGGCCTGACAACTCCTGTCCTCAAGTCACCGCAGCCGGCACTTGCATGGCATTATGGGATGGGTCCACATGGAGACTCTTGTATAGGTGCAGGGTACTGCTCAAATCAAGGAGCAAAGACATATCCCAGAGCCTCCTCTCGGCCCTCTCAGGGTGCACGATGCCTATGCTCCTGGAAGATGCTGCATCCACCTCAACCTCTCATGTCACCTAACCCATCCTGTAATTATCAGACCCAGGAAACATCAAGCAATGAGGGCTTGCATTTCACTCACCTTTGTACTCCTTCTTCCCAGAGCAATCCTTGGGACATGGGAGATTTTCAATCATTGTTAAATAAATGATGGTTGGGTTGATGGATTGGTTAATGCAGTCCTCTTTCCCCATGCTAGCATATTTGAGTCACTGCCCTTCCCCGGGAATGTAGATCATATATCTTAGGATATCTTAGTATATAGCTTAAGTATGTTTTAGGATATAATATCTCCTAGGGGTATGTTCATGAAAAAGATAATTATTGATTAGAAAACAGCCTTCGACTTCCAAAAGATGCTAGACCACCATGGGAGATACTTGGGGACAGGAAGTTGCTCACACCACAAAGCCAATCTCCCTGTTCTTATGGCTTGCTCTGTTCAGCAAGGAACAAAGCCAGAGATGAAGGTTTGAGAGTTCAGGCTGGGTGCATTATAAGTCAGCACAATAAAAAAAAAAATCTGCCTTCTATTTAATTTGCCAGGTCTTACACCTACACCCAAGGGTCTCTTTTTCTAAAACGGTGAGCTCTTGCAGCAATGCCTTCCTCGTGTATTTCAGGAATTCCCAAAAGTCAGTTCCTAAGCTCCAAAGGAAAATCGTTCCTATGATTGTGTAGCTCTTTCTCACTGTGGCGTATTTGTAGATGCTGTTTTTGAATAAAAATAATTTTACTCGGGCTGGTGACCCACCTGAAGCACTATACGCATGACTCTGAGTGACTTCCTTGTTTCCACAACGTCAAATCCACCCTCACTGCAAAGACTTTGCACAGATCAGAACAATGCAAGGAATGTGCTACCAGTGATGCCTGGAGAGGACTCTTCGAAAGGGACGCTCCTTGCACAGAACTGTGAACTCAGACATGTTTGTTTAGGGGAATAACAAGGCGCTAGAGTGGAGAGCCCAGGTGACGACAGGAAGCAGGTCAAAGGCAGGGCCGGGAAACCAAAGGAATGCACTTTCTTCTCCTCTTTCTAAATCATGATGTCCCCACACTCCTGACTCCCACATTTGGAGCAGGGCTATCTGCAGGAAGCAGATTTCATGGAAGCTAGTTATCTGTGCCAAATTTTTGACACCAAACATTCATTTCTCTGAAATTTTCAAAAGAAGCCATTTGAAAAGCTGAACTCCGTTCCTCATCTATCCCCTTGGGAAGCCCTGACCTTCATCTACATGGTGATAAATTTAAGTGGACTTCTGGCCCAAGTTTTGCAACTGGACAGAACACAATACCAAGGAGGAAACAAATCTGTCTGGGGGAAAGAATAAAAACTCAAGTATCAGGCATTGAAAATACAGTAACTTCCCATGAAATAATCTAGCTGTAGGCCTTTACGGTTCAAAATTAGAGCGATTTATTATAAGGACAAACCAACACACATATCCTCAAATGATTTATATGTGCTTATTTCTCACCAACTAACATTCCAATAAAGATCAGATTTAAGAGACAAACTTATGACGTAGTTAGCAATGTGACCATGTGCTATTCCCACACATGCTGTGGAAGATATTGTTGGTAATTGTGTTGGCCAAGTTACATTTTTCCCTTAAGATGTTTAAAAACTATTCTTCCAAACCATGCAAGTTACGGGGGGGGATGGGTATGTTAAAAATCTACCAATTCAGGTGATTTTTTTTTTTTTCTATTTGTAGTGGAATTTCAAACATCAACAAAATATGCCCTTAGTGACTCCTGGCCAGCCTCCTTGTATGCTGGAAAGTGATTGCTAACCCTTTGTATGCCGTAAGTGTCTACAGATGCGAAGATGGTTTCTGTTTTGGATGCATGGCAGTTAACTGGTTAACATTCTCCTAACAAACATGAACAACTTTGATCAGATAATTCAGAAAATCTTACATTACACCTATACATAATTACGTTGGTACAAAAGAAACATCAAGACCAATAGAGTGCAAATAGCTATAACTGAGTATTAATTTTTAATTTGAACTCTTGGGAAGCCTAAAAAAATGAGAGGGAGGGAGGGAAGGAGAGAGAGAGAGAATATCAAGTAAGTTACATAATTTTGCTAGTGAGGAGAATACCGTTCTCAGGGTAAAGTAAGCTTTCTTGGCACTATGTTCTGATCACGTGACCCTTCTATGGGGACAGTGAACAATATGTATCCCGCCATCAATGCAGAGACAGTTTTCATGTGGCAAGACTGAACTTAAACTTTCCTGAAGCCCAAGGTTATGATATAAAAACACAACTTTGTTAGGTTCCTGCAAAGAGCTGGCTAAGGTAAGCCTTTCGTCCAGCTTCCCCCACACACGTGCGGTCCCTGCTCACCTGCTTTAGAGGAGCCCCCTCCTTCCTGAACCAGAAGGAGGTGCTCACCGGCTTGGGTGAAGGGAGGGGGATGAAGGAGAAGGAGGACGGGAGCCCATGTTGACCAAAAAGATCTAGTGCTGTGCCACTTCCTCTACCCACTTCACCTCATGAATCACTTAATAAACCCTCCAGGAAGGCGTGGCTGACCCCGTTTTACAGAAGCGGGAGCTGAGGTTCAGAGAGGCTGCCTTGGCGATGACCACACAACTAGGTGCCGTGCACACAATCCCTTTCGAACCCCAAGCCCCTTGCACTGGGCTCTTCTGTCGCCTGGACGTGTCCGTGTGATGTCTGGAGCTGCGTTCGACTTTACAGGACACAGAATGACAAGCTCGCTCTCCTGCCCTCAACACACTTATTCTCATCCAGCTGCAGGGTAAGACTAGACCGGCATGTAAGGCAGTGCTCTCCGTACTTACAGTATAATAAGTGAAATGATTTAAAGTTAATACCGGCTACACCTTTGGAGAGGAGGAAGTGGAGGCTTCGAACAAAGCACAAGATGAAAAATCTTAGTTATGTCATGTATCTGATCAATGGAACTACCTTTGGAAACACTAACAGGTGTGCATGTTTAAAAGGATGTCACGCTACACAAGACAACATTCCCAGCAAATTACAGCATTATCAGATGTTACCACAAACTTAACAATCAACTGCACGTGTTCTCTTTCCATATGTCCATTCTGTTTATAAGGTAGAAGTGTGTAGCTGAACACTGCCTGCTTAATATTATACATGAGCGAATCATCATGAGATACAAGCAACACATTAATAACCCCACTCTCACAACGCAGCTGTCACACGATGTTCTTAGAACTGGCCCTCAGCTCATCTATATCACACTGACCTCCACTATTGAGCTACAGGTCAGGCCTGCTGTGACGGGTACGTTGGTGGGGTTTTAAAGTTCATGTCCAAACTCTCTGACTTTCTCTTTATTTCTGAGTTGGTCAGGAATTCCAGGATGACAGACATGAGACCTGAGTCAAGAACATCAAGTAAGGCCGGGGGTGAGAACCTGCCATTTCAGCTGGCGAGAGGAAAAATAATCATGATTAGGCTTATTTTCTTCCATCCTTCCCCGGGTGCCCCCTCTGAAACTCTCTGTAAGAGGAGAGTTCTTCAGGCAACAGAACTCAGAGTTACCCTTGAATGTATCTCCTTCTACATTTGAGCTACTGAAAACTATCTGATGACAGGCAGGCCTCTGTAATGGTTGGTGCACTTCCCCAGGGCTCCCAGCCCAGGAAGAGAGTGGAGGATGAAATCCAGAGGGGCCCCCTCCCTGCCAAGCCAGCCACAGCCGCCCAGGGCTTCATCACCCCTTCAGCCCAGAGGGAAGGGCATTGTTTCTTCAGATCCACCTGTCTTGCCCCAGGCAGCATACCCTTGGGCAGCTTCTGCCATGGGGCCCCCTTCTAACAGTTCTCAGAGTCACTCTGCAGGCCAGCAGCAGCTCTGATGGAAGCCATAAGAAGTGGCGTCCATGGCCCTTCATTTTTCCAAGAAGGGATAAAGCCCCGTGTCCCTCTTTCATATCATCCCAGACTGACTGAAACGAGGCAGCCATTCTTCCCCAGGTGCCATCAAAGGTATATGCTCGCCCACTCTGGCACAGGAACCAAACACTCTCAGCTCTCTCCGCATCGGGCTTCATTCTTTCCAGGGCCTCGGCTCTTTCCCGGGAGTGAAGCGGGGCATTCAGAGTGGCTTGTCAGGCTCTTGAGACCCAGGGGGTCGGTCACTCAGTGCTGGGGAGAAGAAAGATGCTAACTATGTCTCTGGAATATTTTAGTCACTTCAAGAAAGGTTATGGTTCCAGGGAATGTCCCCCAGCAGCTCTCAGATGGGCCCCACGCTGGGCCTCTCGTCTGGCAGGTGTCCCCAAGTGATTAGCAGAGACTAATTATGGACAGTCATCCTCCAGGGAACGGGGAGAGCAGGTCCAAGTAACTGAGCACCAGGACGTGCACTGCCTTTTTATAACTTAAACCCCAGCTGTAAATGTCACCTCTACCTAGAAAGAATGAACAGCACCGGTGAAATAGCGTGTTCCTGGAATATTCTGGTGTCTGATTTAACTGCTACCTGCTGCAATATTTAAAATGAACGTTTGACGATCCTGTCCCCACCCTCAAGTCACAATAGTTCACTTTAGTCTTTTTAACCTACATTCAGCGACACAAGCTACAGTGAGTTATTGTCTGCTGTTCATCCTTTGCTGCATATCCTTTGCATGGATTTTCAGCCAGCTTAAATCATAACAGTTTTCCTAAGGTTTGTCCAAAGCCCTGGATTTCAGTGTTGTTTGCTGCCTTTTCTTTTCCTGTTCCTCATCTCTTCCTTTTTTATTTAAGGAGTGGTTATAGAAAAAAATATGTGGTGTGTGTTTTTTTAACTGGAATGGCAATGTTATCCATTGTTTTTACTCCCTTGGCTTACTAAATAGGCCAGTCACCTCTAAAAGAATGAAATACCATGTAAAAAAAAAAAAGCTGACATATAAAATTTAAGATTTCTTCATATGAGTATCGTATCTTAACTATAAGAGTGCTTTGGACTCAATGCATTTACATTTAGCACGAGCCTTGCTATTGAGTCATCTGAGTTCTGTCTGCTTGACTTTCCTTTACTGGAAAGTCCATGCTGATGGACAGCCAACTTCATTTCTAGCCCGTTTTCCGCCGTAGAATTGAGAGATGGTGAGGTACAAAGGGTAATGAACTTGACTTAAAAGTCAAGAGGCCGCCTCTGCTCCTTGTTATCTCTCTACTTAATTAATCAACGATCCTGGCAAATTCACCCTTTGTGTCTTCATCACCATTAAGTGAGGTTCAGTTCAATGTTGACTGAGTACCTACTGTGTGTCAAGCCCAGTGCAAGGGGCTGGAAATACAAGAAAAAAAAGAAGGAGGATACAATTTTGTATTTCATTACTTTAAGACATTGGAGTCTAGACAGAAACAAATGCAAATGAAGAGAAGCAAAATATTTTGCAAGAGACACTCTCTGGAGAAGAGAAAGCTGTTCCTGGAGCAGCCACTGTCTCCCTGACTGCAGGAGGGTCTCCCCTGGACTCCGACCACACCATTGCTCAGGCAGATGGTGAGAGGATGGCGGCAAGAGCAGTGACAAAGGCCAGAGGTTTTAAATTGTAGGCACCTGAAGGAGAAGACTGTCCACTGGGCTGGGGAAGGCCACGCAGGCATTACCCATACACAGTGCTCATCCCAGCTCCCAAGTGTCCTTCATTTCCAATAGATTCAAGCCGCTCATTACAGGAAAATGCATTTCATTGCACTTCTTGACTCCATAGCCATTCCAGACGGTGGTGATGCGTCCATTCTCCTTCTGGCACATGGAGTGTGGGTGCGTTTTTATATATTCTACAACCTGCTGTCTAAAACTCATGGGGCCTAACATGCTAGGGATTCAGAATTTGGGGATTTGGACACGGAATATGTACACACGCTCATATAAGGTGACACTCCTCAAGGTCTGAGGCAGCCACCGCAGTTAAGACAGGAATATTTCAGCAGAGGGATGGATAATATTCCCGCCAGAAGGCATTTTCCATCAGTACGGGTTAGATTTGGAATGAGTTGGGTCAAGCAAGGTTTTCCTTTCTCAAAATGGTTATGAAGGAAGGCTGGGTTCTCTGAGGTTTTCAGTTTTCAGTGCTGATAGATAAGGGTTTGAACCTGCAGGGGTGAAGTGCAAAGCACACACTCACATTTCCCTGCAAACTGAAGTGGAGACAAATCTTATGCGGGGACGAAAGTAAAAATCACAACTCATCAGATTTAACTTTGAAAACCCTGGAGGGAATGCTGCCAGCGTGAGACGAGACCAGTGCCCACTAGTTCAGTTCAGGAAGAAGGAGCTGGTATATGTAGTGGTCACACCTTTGAACACTAGGATCATCCCAGACACTCACAACGCATGGAGGCAATTCACGGAGAAGCACAGAGCTCAGGCGACCAGTGGAGCTGGGTCTCTTATGCTCACTCTGGTAGAATATATTCTTTAATGGCTGGCAGAAGTGGCCCCTTATTGAGGAAACAAAGCAAAACCTACCAATAAAATGACAACAAAACCTTGTGAATATTTGTGTGTGTGTGTGTGTGTGTGTGTGTGTGTGTGTGTGAGAGAGAGAGAGAGAGAGAGAGAGAGAGAGAGAGAGAGAGAGAGGCCTGTAGTTGAAAATGTATGTTAAATGTCCTTTGGATTTAGCATGTATTATGTTTATTTCCTTATTTTGAATCATTTTCTCTTGGTAGACTCTAAACTCAGTGAATTTATGCTATCTGATTCACCACCACATCTTCAAAGCTAAGTATCATGTCAGGTTTCATTAAATATTTACATATTAAGAGGCCTGTTGTGATGTTTAAGAGCACAAACTCTGTCACTTGGCAGCTGAGGTTTGAATCCCTGCTGTACTGCTACTAGCTGTGGGACCATGGGCAGCCTCTCTGCGACTTAGTGTCCTCATCTGAAAAATGGAATACTTACTAAATCAATGTAGATGGACTAAGTCAGCAGTTCTCAACCTGTGGGTCGTGACCCCTTTGGGGGTTGAACGACCCTTTCACAGGGGTCGCCTAAATACATCCTGCATGTCAGATATTTACATTATGACTCATAACAGTAGCAACATTACAGTTATGAAGTAGCAATGAAAATAATTTCATGGTTGGGGGGTCACCACAACATGAGGAACTGTATTAAAGGGTCGTGGCATTAGAAAGGTTGAGAACCACTGGCTAAGTAATACTCCAACAAACCCCCACATTCTAGTGGCTTAAAGTGACCAAGGCTTTTTTTTCCCTTATCGCATTACATGTTCATCATAGGTCGGTCAGGACTCTCTGTGTAATCCACTCCTCGTTCCATGACCCAAGCTGCCCGAGCAGGCAGAGCAGGCACTACCTGGCACAATGTCAGTTGCCCTAGTGGAATGAAAAGAACATCCTTCAGGGTCAAACATTGGAAATGAAATGCTTGGCCTGAAAGTGACACAGGCCATTTCCGCTTACACATTGTGCAGAACTAGCCAGAGGGGCCCAGGGAACACAGCCCTGCCACGTTCCCGGGAGGTAGAGAGGCCAAAAGACACCACCCTCCTAGGGTTATCATGGCTGTTCAAGGGCTATGGCCATAGAGCATTTGGAGGAGCACCCGGCACTTTGCTACTGCCAGGTGGCTATGTAAGTGTTGGCTACTGCCATTATTATCATTGAATTCGTATTGTTGGAAGCTGTTATAAAGTCAATGTTTAGGCTTCTCCTTATTAAACTGAATTTGCCTAATGGTGGTTTTTCTGCTATTCTCCTTCGGATATCAGTGAATGCCAAAGTCCCACAAGGCAGACCTTACCCACCTTCAGTACAGAGAGCAGCCCACAGGACACCCTCCAGCTCACCTCTCTCGAGATGGGTTCTGCAGCCCAACCCGATGCAGAAAAGCAAACCCAGGTGAGCGTGCCAAAGGGAAATGAACCCTAGCAACTTTCAGGCGCTGCAATCTGTGAGCATCCTAGCTCTACATGTGCTCGATACACAAATATTTATGCTTCAAGCTGCAGCATGCATACGGCAATCTGTATTTACAGGTTTCAGATGCCAATTTCCTCCAGCTCCAGTTCGCCTTTGTGTTATATAAACAAACCGCAACCATCGGGCCCATAAGAAGCCACACTGAAGTAAGTATGTATGTGCTCATGCCTAGCAAAAGCCTCAAATCAAAATGCAATCTCACAGAAAAGGAGGGAACATCACGGCCCTCGCAAGGCTGTTTTAAAGGTGTTCTGTAGGTGCCAGAACTTACACTTTAAAGCAGGAATGAGCAGATCAGACTCTTTGTCACTTTGATAAGCAGAAACAAACACAACCCGAAGATAATATCCTCTTACCTATATTGAGAGCAGTACAATCCTGTACCTTCCAAGTCACCTCACAAAGGAAAAGGGCTGAGGAGCAGAGTCTCAGACAGGCAAGGAAACAGAGGAAAGATGGCGACAGAAGCAAAACCTTTAATTCCTGTTCTGCTAAGGAAATTTAAATGCATGCTTTATAAGAACTGCAAGAAGCAAGCTAAACCTAGCTCATCAATATCAAGAAAAAGAATTCTGCCAAAACAAGTTACACATGTTACCGCTTACCCGCCCCCCGAGCCTCTGAAATGAGCAGTAAGCATCAGTTCTGCTGCCTTATCTCCCTGACATACTCCCAGGCATCTTCTCAAAGCCAAATATTTTAGACAATTACCATGGCCAGCCTTGCCCACAGGCAAAAACAAGTGCTAAAAAGGCTTCTTGTTTTTCCTCTTCTCTGCCTAAAAATATCTCCCCACCAGTATAGCACAGCGCCCCAAACGTGCACCCCTTGGGAAAGATAACTATCATCAGACTTCATGGTTCAGATTCATGAACTTTGAAAGCTATCGTAGGATGTTCCTGAGAGAGTGGTGTATAAGACAATGAGCTTTATTAAGGCAGTGAAGAAATGGGGGTAAAGAGAAGAAGACAGTATGAAAGTTGAAGACAAACATGTGACAGTGAAAATGAGGGACATTTTTCCCCTAGAATCCCAGGGGTCATGCCTCCTGGCTACTGTCCACTCCTGTGGTACCTGATAATCTTGCTTGGTCACCTTTAAACTTTAATGTAATTAAATAAAAATGTAATCAAATCAAAATGTAGTCTGTACCCGATTATTTTATATCCTAGGATTTAGCGAATCTCCATTTCCTGTCTGATTTAATAAGTTTAATCATGTAATTCACCTTCTTGGCTAAAAATGTAATCCAAATAATTTGAGCCTCGTTCTACTGAACTACGTTATATACATCTGATTGATTTCACCTTAATATTTTATCAAGGTTATTTTAAAACCAAATACTATCTGTCAAGATGCAATGTACCAACTTTGTATTCAAAACAAATGAGAATATTTTGTAACCCTTGATTCAATGGCAGATTAGAATATCAAAATAGATCTGGGCACATTGCCATGAACTCTGCCCAACCCTCAGGCTTTCTACATAAACAGTTCTGGTTCCTGATCAGCCTTTCTGGGGCAGCACTCCTGAATGAGATTAGCTCCTTCCTAGGTGTTTTTATTGTTGTGTTTAATTTACTGGGAAATATTTAAATAGGAAAGTTTCAAAACCCCCATTCAACTTCTATGGAAAATCCTTCTAATTGTTGATATTTAAGTGAATAGCTGATAAAATGAAAAAAACATGGAACCTTGTTTCGTAGTTGTCAGGTAGATTTCAGGGGGAATTACTTGCTCTGAGTAAATTACAATCTGTGTTATAACCTGGTTATAATCCTCGAGTAAAATTCTCAGTTTCTGTGCTATTTTCTGACTTCAGATAATCCAGTGATGACAGCACTGGAGGTTCTAATCACATCTAAGTGCTTGGATTTCAAGCTATTTTTAGTCCATTTTTTTCAATCGTTCTACTCCAAAATAATAGCATTATAAAAACTATCTTTAAATAGCTTGAAATAATTCCTAATCCTCTGGGCTATCAAAATTGCTTACAAAACTGATAAAATCCAGGGGGAAAAAAGACCATAGGTAATTATTTTCAGACAACGGAGTTTGGACTTCAGCAACTGGCAAAAACTGTTTCTTAAAGAGCAAAATCATAAATTTTACCCTTAATCTCACACAGAGCCACATACTTCAGTTTCAGAAAAAAGGCCTTTCTTTCCAACAATGTCGGCCATGTTTTATAATATAGGATAATAGTGGATATTTACTACTAGAAATCCATGTCCACAAGGGAAGGTTTGATCGTTTGATCTACTTACACAGCACACTTAAAAGGTCAGAAAATTCTGAAATGGAAGATCTCCAAACAGAATCTTTACTCTGATTCCCAAGAATACTTACACTAACTCAAGCTTGTCTCTTCAAGTGGGAAACTTCATTTTCTGTAAAATGCTTGTACACAGACAACCCCATTCTCCAATCATTTCAAATCAAGGAGTTAACCACTTTCATGCACATTCTTATAACACACGCATAACAATTCCGTCCTCTGTGGAATCAAGGAGCAAGATTCAGAGGGCCAACCAAATTACCTTTCTTTTAAAACTGCTGCCGTACTTGGATGAAAGCTATTTTTAGAATATTCATCCAACTTCAGGAGAGATAGGGATGAAACAGAGCTTGTGCTGTTTTGAGAAAGGTGAATTATGTTGTTGGCATAATAGGGGAAGATAATTTGATAATTTCTTTTTCTTTTATGACATCTGTTTCCTAGCCAAGGGATATCACCTGCAATCACTATTCCTAACACCACTCATTTTGTTAGATAGACCTGTGAGTTGCAGAGGACAAGCGCTGATTCAACACAGTCTCACCTACCACCTTGTCATCAGTACCTCCAAAGTTAGCCAGTCAGAGAACAGGCTTTTCTCCTCCTGCTCAGTGTGCCAAGAATAAAACTAGCTTCAAGTTTCAACCACTTCAAAACGTCAATCACAAGGGAGCCATGGACATATTTTGGGCTAATGCCACAGAGCCCATGTTTCAGGAGTAGGAAAGTCTTACCTTGCTCTCTTCTGCTTCAAACACTGACTGGTGAACGTTGCATGCAAACAACGAGTTGGGGAGGTCGTTGAAGTCGGTGATCGCTTGGAAGGCTTCCTCCGCCAAGCACTGAGTTACAGCCCAGTCCCTGTCTATGCAGCAGAGCAAGAAAAGTCCTCCATCTTCTGCGATGTGCCCTTGCTGCCCCGGGCTCCTCATTCCAATGAAGTAAGAGTCTCCCCTCATACCTGAGGATGCAAAGGCAAACACGTGTCAGAGCAGAATTTGATGATTCCTTCAAACTTGGCGTTCAGGTCACAGCACTGGAGAGTCTGGGACAGGGCAGGGGAGAATGACCAGGCGGAGAATCAGGGGCTATTGGACGTTTGAAGACCCAACAAGTTCATGTTATCCCCTTGATCTCTGAGTCACAATTTCCCACACAGGTCTGCTTCTGGGCAAGAATCCAGGCAGTGCTATGAAATATAAAAAATCCAAAAACAATCCACTCAACCAGGATAGGAGTTGGAGGCCAGGGGCTTGAGCCTAGGTGCCAATGCTTACTAGATGCGGACCTGGGAAAGTTGTAGTTATCTGAGCCTCTGCTTCATTATGCGAGTCAAATGAACTCAAACAGAAAAACATGTGCGAAAGAGCTTTGATACGTTCGTTACACTACCACCACCAGTGCCTAGACTTTATTGAGTTCCCGGAACAGTTCTATGATTTGCATTAAATAACCCGTCTAATCTTCACAATAGTCTATGAGATGGGTTCCAATATTATCTCCATTTTACAGCTGGGAAAACTTGGGAACAAAGCAAGGTAAGAAACATTTACAAGGTCAATGGCAGGGAGTTTGGCAATGGAACTCACTTTTCTATAACTCAGAAATCAAGCAGATCAAAATCAGTGTGTGTCTATATTTAAGGTGGTGCAATCTACTGCGTTTCCACCTGAATCCTGATTACAGTTACTCTAATAATTAACAGTTTACTCACTATGAGGACTTGCGTGCACACACACACACACACACACACATCTTCTGCATGGGAAGCTTACTCTAAGTAATTTATGAACCTTGGATCTTGAAAAATCAAGTACTATTTTGGCTCATCACCCCCATCAGGATGCTTTCTAGTATTAATCTCATCTATGTTCCATAATTTTATTTCCTCACTCCTTACCTTCAAAATTCTACCCAACTGCAACCAGTTGGAAAGTTTTTTCCCCATTTTTTGATACTAGTCGATAATGCAGTACATTTTATCCATCTCCCCAAATACTTCAAGGACAGCCCCTACATTTTTCTTTTTGGGGGGCCTATCATAATATTATGTTCAAATGTCAATAGTTAGAGGCCTAGAAGGCCATACAACTTGCCCGTGGAAATTCAGGTAAGACTGACAGGCAGTTATGATGTGGCTCCAGGATCATCTTCAGTAAACTCCTTTTCCCTAACCCCAGCATTGCACAGCCTCCGAGTAAAGAACAGAAAGGTACTACCATGAGATGTCTCTCGGCCCTCATGACATTTAAACATAAAGTCTGGATCCCCAAACAAAAATAAGTTTCTGCTTATATTTCTCTTGAACTCTTGTGATGAGGTTATTTTTGTTTTTATTTTTCCTGGAAACATAACCCAAATGGGACTCTGATAAGCAGTATTTGATGACAATATAAATAATGCATTATATATAAAATCTTGGACCTGGTTGGGACAGAGTCAAAAATTGGAAGAATTTGAAGTAGTAACTCTAAAACCAGGTCACTGTAATTATGATCAATAAAAATCTTATTCTGTATAAAATATAATAAAACCATTCCCATATTCTAAAGTTCTTAAAACTCCAATTAGTGCAACATTTTATATATGGGAATCAATAAAATGTTTATTCTAAATAAAAATATGGTACATATTTTAAGCTTTGTTTTGTTCTATGGTTAATGCAAAATATATGAATATTTTTAACGGGAAGGAAAAACTTCAATGAAATACTTATATGTATTTACTTTTCTTCATATTCAATTATACTGTTCCTTCAGAGATTTTAGTATAATATGCATAATGGCCATAATTTATTATTAGAGTATAACTATTTTAATAGTAAAAATAATAGCTAAAAGAATTAAAATAGTATTATTTTTGATAAATGGATTGTAGGAAAAATTTTAGATAATGAAGTCATAATCATCTAGTGGCATGAAACCACAGATATTAAGCATCAATTCTGATTTTACTTTTAATCCTGTCCCTTTTATTTAAAATTTTTTAAATTAATCAAAATGGGTCCCAAAATGTTATTAAACAAGTCTGAGAATGTTGCAATTATTCTTTTTCAAAAAGAATTAAAATCTATTGCTGAACAAATTAACTGAATAGATCAAATAAGCCTCACTCAGTACTCATTTTAATCTACTTAAATGGTCTTAACTTCTGTTCTAAATTGTAACAATAAGATTATCTTCCTGAGACTTTATTTTAAGCTAATTACTTCCAGTAAAGATTTAAAAGGTGAATTCATTTTGGCAAACAACCTATTCTATTTCCATGGAGAAGTATTTGAGAAGTCAGAGCTTTGAACAAAGAAACTCTAACTTCCAGTTCCATTACTGACTCACCTCATAATCTAGAAAAGGCAACTGATCGTTCTATGACTCAGTTTATTCCTATAAAATAGAGTTGGAAGAGGCGGAGGAGTGAAGTAGGAATGAAAGAAGCACTCAAAATCAGCATTAACCACTACATAAAAGGATATGAAAAATGAAATCCTATAAAGAGACACCACGGTGATAATATCAGAGTGAGACTGTTATTCTTTGGTATGATCACTCACTTTTAGTAAAGCCAAACATACAGAAAGGGAAATTCTGAAGATTAAAAGAACTCCCTAATAAAGAAATATAAAGGTCCTACAATCCAAAACTAGTTTATTTTTCTAAATTTATTTTAAAACTTTTACCGTAAATATCTTTTGAGGCAACAATTGCCTCATACGACAAGAAGATCTACATGTGTTGTCCTTATTTCTAAATCTGAGGTTGGTTGTCCAAGAGAAAAGAGCTGCCTTCAGTTCAAGGGGCAACTCTTCTGGGAAATCTCCCAACTCCCCCACGGCCCATCGAGGTGGCCTCCTTGCTTTGTCCCTCAGTGACCTGCACAGCCTTCTCTCACAGAAGTGCCCTCACTGTGACAACTGTTTCACTGGTCTGTTTCTCAAACCAGATGGCTATTGATGGATATTTCCTTAGGGCAGAGACAGGACTGTCTCCATCATGTGTACATTACACTTCCTGTTCAGTCTGGTTCATATAGAAAGCCCTCAAAATGATGTTTGACTGAATTAATGAATTATGTGAAAAGGAGTCACTTTCAGGAAATAACAGACCATCGAATGAGTTACAATGGCCGATTTGAAATATGAACTCTAACAATATACATTTATTTTGAATTTATACACAAATAATGGAAAACACCCAACCATCTCAATTCAAGGTTTGGTTTACGTAATGTTATAAATCAAAGATAGCAAGAATTACTCAAATGATTCGTCTGGCTAAAATTTTTAAAAATCTGTGCAGTATAATTAAAATAACATTTATGGTTTTTGATTATATGAGTTCACTAAGAAAAAAAATTGAAAAAAATCAGAATGGTATACAAAAGGAAAATAAAATTACATGCCAGCCCTACTATACAGAGACAATTCTGCTAATATTTTGGCATATTCAGTTTCGGTGCCTTTCTCACCTGTATAATTTTTTAAATAAAATTGAGATTTTGCCATTTAGTATTTGGCTTCTTTCAGAAAACATTGACATAATCAAGAGCAGTTCCCTCTATCGTTATATATTCTTTGAAACTTTCATTTGAATAGCCACATGGGAACCCAGTGCCATAGTTGTTTCACCTTTCTTCTGTTCGACTTTTGGAAAGCATACATTTCCATCATCAGGAAAAGGAAAACCACTATCCACTTTAAAAGCCTCCCTTGGGAGAACCTCAAAATGTCTTTCTATGCAAAGAAGAGACATCGCTATGAAACACTGGAGAGAGCCCTGGAGATGCACTTGGGTTGTAGTCATTGTGTAAACCCGGTGCCTCCTGGCTGTGGGTTTCCTGTCAGCAAAATGGAGAAACACTGGGCCTTGTCTACTGTGTGACCATCAAATGAAATGAAGCAAGTGCACAGTCTTCTGTAGCCTCTAAGATGATATTGAATGAGAGTCCATTATTACCATGTGGAGGCTTGTCGAGAGCAAGTCAGTAGTGGAGGCACCTGCCACTACAGAGGGGCTGCCATCTACTTCTAACAACTGTGTAACCAAGTTTCCAACTTCCAGCGAATGTCCATGAGGGTTAGAACCATATCGTTAAAATGAGGGACGATTAGAGATGCCCCTTGAATATCTGATAGGAGCCTAGCTGGAGATTCCATTAGAAGGGAAAGATATTCCTAAGAAAAAAGAGAAAGTAATTAACATTACAGAAACGAAACAACCCTGCTTCTCCCCAAGACACCACCAACAGGATAGTTTATTTAAATGTTACAAAGTTACTGGCACTGAGACTATAAATGTCTGCATTTGACCCACTTTAATAGAGAAGCAAGCCTGGAGAGAGGAAGATTTATTTTTCTTTTTTTAAAAAAAATTTTATTTATTGAGAGAAAGAGAGAGCGATGGAGGGAAGGAGGGAGAGGGAGGGAGGGAGGGAGGGAGAGGGAGAGAGAGAGAGAGAGAGAGAGAGAGAGAGAGAGAGAGAGAGAGATTTGTTGTCCCTCTTATTGATGCACTCATTGGTTGACTTTTGTATGTGCCCTGACTAGGGATAGAATCTACAACCTTGGCATATGGGAATGATGTGCTAACCCAATTGAGCTATGTGGCCAGGGCAAGATTTTCAACTATTTCATTACTTTTCTATAATGTGAAAACGATTTCATCCAAGATCCTCAGATAACCTAAAAGCACTTATGAATGGAACATTAATGAAACATTAAAATTGACACAGTACGTGTCCTACAGTTAAGACTAGCCTCCTGAAACTTAAAAATTCCTCTTCAGTGTCAAAGAAATAGTGATTGAATAAATGGTTGTTGTGTAAATAGTAGATAAATGTTCTCTCCCCAATAAACTTGGATGATCTAGATATTACTGGGTTTCTACATGAAGAATTAATCTTTCCAAAACGCCCTACTTCCATTCCTAACATTTATATGGTACAATTAAGCCCCAGGAAGGGACCTCAGGGAGACATCTGATTCTGTTGGGTATCAATATTTTCCCAATGTTGACAATATGCATGGGTTTCAGAACCCTAAAACATTACATTTTTCTAGGAATATAGTAGAACTCATGAGAATGTGGAGCTGTGCGTTGGTCTAGAAAGTCTTAAACTGAATATAAAAGAGGGGATTGCTAAGCCCAGGAGAATGGCAAAGAGCCATGATGAGAAAAATAAAATTGTCAACGTCCATGGAGATGCTCATCCTACCTTCACTATCAAGTAAAATCACGCCATGAATAGTAAGATGTGTGATCTATAAAAAAGGCTATTGAGACGCTGGAAGGAGTGGGGTGGTGATAATCTCATCTTGAGTTTCCTCATATGTAGAAAGCATCAAGGCCAATTCTGAGTACAACCCACTATAGGAAAACTGGCATTCTTTCTAAGGGGACCATCCCATCTTATTGAGAGGCCAAGGGTCCTGTCATCTAAGACACAGGTGCGTGGGAAGACACAGCAGAGGGAAGTATAGGAAAGAAGTCTTGAGTGAAATCACAGTTGCTTTCAAATTCTGAAAGGGGAAATAAAATTTGTGTGTACGGTGTTTAGGGAGTAGAAGTCTAACCAGAGAGAAAGAGTTCAATTTAATAAAAGGAGTGATGGGTCTTTTAAAAATTAAGGTTAAAGTAGAAATGTCTGGCCTCATGTCTAAGTGAGTAACTTGTATAGGTGCTCCATGGAGCAGATAACAACTTTGTCTGGCAGAATGACACAGAGGGAATCCAAGGACCAGGGAGGCGGGTGGTTGGCATTTCCTTTACGGTGTCTTTTCACCTTGAGATTTTTATCTTTCTGGCATTGAAAGAAGATACACAAGAAGAGAGACCTCTGTTTATCTCTGGGCTTGAAGATCCTCAAGAAAGGGGAACATGTAACCTATAACAAAAGCTTTCTCCGTGCGGAAACCTTTAAATTGATGGTCATAACAAACCTGCCTATATTTTTCATCTTCCAGGTTATTCAAAATAGAAAGTGAGAATTTTTTTAAAATAGGAAATAATGATCCACAAAGGGAGAAGAATGAGCAAAACATACAAAAAGCAACTTAAGTTTGGGTTTATTTTTTCTTAGACAAAAGAATGCTAACGATTCAATGCATCTGTTTTTAAAATTAAGAACAGGAACCTAAAACTTTAGCAACAAGGACAACAAAACAGGAACAAATATGCCTTGAATCCATGTTAAGGCCAGGAGGGAGGATAAATAAGGAAATAGGATAAATGGAAATCATTAATGAATAATTCATTCTGACTTTAAGTTCAATTTTAATTGGAAAACAAGCAAATGGATTATGAGAGATTAGTCAGTGTGGAGGAACTGAAAGACTGCAGTGTCAGCTTGAATATTAATGTAAAACTAAGAATGCAATGTTCTATTAATTAGCAGTAGAGAAGATATCATTATAGCTATTTTTAGTTTAACTATAAAGTTAAATGAATCAAATTGAAAGTTTTAAACAAGTTAAACTTCTGCTGTGTTTAAAATTTCTGTATCTCTAAAATTAAGTGATTCTTTCATGACACCTGGGACCAAGTGAGCTAATTAGAATAAAAAGTGTATATGAATAGCAATACTCTTTTTACCATTAAATCATTTCATCAGCTTTCATTTTTGGTCTGACTTTTGGGTGAGGTCCTTTTGACACCTTTTGGTATTTTAATATGTAGACCCTCTTAGGAGTAAGCCAGACCTTATACTCACTTTTGTCCTGCTAACAAGGAAATTGAGGTGTAATATTAGTAATCAAAAACCATCCAAACCATCCTGCAATACAAAGGAGAGTCATGATACTCTTAGGTTGTACTCCATAGAAATGCTTTAGAGCTCTTGCTGAAATATAATGGAACCTATTTAATTCATCTGCAGAATTTTCACATCATGCTATTCTTGATACCACGTGGGACTGGAATTGAGAGAAATAGGATCAAGCAGTTTTCAACTCATGGATTTCAAAGGAAATTATCCACATTCCTCATTCACAGTTCCCTTCAAGACACTGCTCCACCTTAAGCTCCTCTAGGAAAATATTTCAATTCCATATTTTTCCATGTATAAGACACTATTCTTTTCTAAAATCCTTAGACTGAAAATCGAGGGGCATCTTGTACACAGAAGTCAGCAGAGGAGGGAGCCAGAGGGAGCCACGTGGGTGTATAGCTTCCTCCAATCACAAGCCTTATTGTTCCTGACATCAGCTGGTGCTGCAATTGGAGGTGGAGATGGAGAGTGCGCAGATGCAACAGGGACCAATAGTGAAAATATCATCTATATTTATAAAAGCCTAATATGCAAATTGTCCCCTCAGGTGTTCGACGGGGAGACCAGGAGTGGAGTTTGATTGCTTGCTATGACGTGCACTGACCACCAGAGGGGTAGCGGAGAACAAAGGAAGGCCCACACAGGCAACCAGAAGGCCCCGATTGGCCCTGATCGCTGGTCAGGCCGAGGGACCCTACCTGTGCATGTACTAGTATTTCATGCACTGGGCCTCTAGTCTTTTATGAAAGATATGAATGTGAGGAGGTTGTTCTTAAAGACAGAAAAATCTTTCTACAAAGAATAAACAATGAAACATAAGTTCATTATATGAAATGAGCAAGAGCTTTGGTCATTGTATTAGTCGAGGTCCAGTAGGAAGCAGATGGCATACTCAAACACAACTATTTAAAAGGGTTTAAAAAGAGACTGTTTACAAAGGTGTGGTGAGGCTATGGAAACTCACAAAAAAATAGTGCAAAATCCTGGGCTGGCATTACCCGTAGGCCTGAAGAGGTGAGAGGAGGGGAGGTGTTTCCAGAGCAGGGAGACATGGAAGGTTGAGCAGGGAAGCAGTTTGATGCCCAAAACTATGTCCTTTGGAGGTAATGATTATTTTAAGATGGTTACTTTCAAGAAACGGAACTTAGGAAAAACCTTTGACCTTCTCCCTAACTGCCTAAAAGAATTCAGATAGAGGACCTGCTCCAGGAAGAGAGCTATCATCACAGCTTATTGGAGTTTTATATGAACTAGAGTGTGATAGACCAGGAGGAACCTAGCAAGGCCTCTTGGATCAAATCCTGTGTCCCATTGCTAAAGATGTCTCAGCAAACATGTGCTTTACATTTGCTTTTCCACCTCCGTGTGAATTGCCTTCCTACCCTTTGAAGTCCAAACCACAACTTCTTTTTAAGAAATATACATTTTTCTTGATTTCAGAGAAGAAGAGAGAGGGAGAGAGACACAGAAACATCAATGATAAGAGAGAATGTTCGATTGGCTGCCTCCTACAGGCTCCACATTGGGGATCGAGCCCACAACCCAGGCTTATGCCCTGAGCAGGAATCAAACTGTGACCTCCTGGTTCATAGGTTCATGCTCAACCTCTGAGCCATGACGGCTGGGCAAAACCACAACTTCTTAGGTTACCATATCACGTAAGCCTCAACTGCTAGATTTATTTTAAGGTCCCATATTCTTACGGATCCCTGTGTGTGCATATGTAATGAACTTGGTTAGTTTCCTCTGTTTATCTGTCTCATGTCCATTTGATTAACAGACGAGCCAGAGGAGAAGAGGAGAAGGAAAATTACCTTTCCTCCCCACAGCTGTGATGAGAGGGTTTCCTGACAAACTTTTGGTTGAGGGATATAGCCAATCCCCAGTGGTACCACAAAGAGGGTGCCAGAGGAATATACCTTTCTCTCTCTCTTTAATCTGCTGGCACCTTCCACCAGCCAAACCAGACGGCAAGGGAGCTGCAATGTAGAGTCCATGGGTCAGCTGCTGGGGCACAGTACAGAACTGAAAAGGCTGGAGAGAATTTTGCTGGGATTAACTAGAGACTTCACTTCTAACCGGCTGACAGTCTAGGAATTTCGTATATTAATTTCAATGGAACTTGATTTTAAAATTTAAACCGTTTGTAAGTTCACAGCTCAACTAGAGCCTATGTAATGTGGTCACAGATTCACCATTTCTGACTGTGTCCCCCGCCCCCCCTTAAGAACAAAAAGAGTGGAAGGTGAAGGAGAGGCTCTGTGTGGTACATTCTCCATTTGGAGCATGTATTCTTGAGCCCAATGTGGAGGCAGAGGACCATCCTTTCATTTGTTGCTATAAGAAGCTTAAAGAAAGTCCCATGCCTCTGCACGAGACAAGTAATTATATGCAAAACAACTTTTCACAGGAGCATGACACCTCACAAGTGAACAGCAAAGCAGGCGAAGGTTGCTATGGTAGCCAAAGTAAGATTTATCCTGTCATCTTTCACCTCGGGCTTTCCGATGGTACATAGAGCGCATCAAGAGAAATAGAGTGAAAAGAGAAAAGAGCAGGGAGACATGCGTCACCTTTGAGGAAAATCCAGCCAAGAAAATTCAATTTCTTTCTAGTAAGAAAAAAAGCCAGACTAGAAGGCTGCCTGGAGGGTCAGGGGCGGGTGGATAGATGGTCAGAATCATCAGAAGGCCGAAGAGGCAAGATCCACTTCCCCTGATAAAATTAGCAGATAACGCTGGCTTCATTGTAAGGGTTTTTAATGCAAGAGAAAAAAGGAAGAAGGTAGAGAGAGAGATAAACCTCAGTGCCCAGCACATAGTATGCCACCTTCCCCCCTCAACTACAGCTATAAGTTCATGTCACTTCCACATTAAAAATCTTCTATAACTCGCTATGATCAACAAAATTCAATAAAAACAATTTCTTAGCCCAGAAAAACGAAGACCCTCCCCCAAGAAGATTTTAGAATTCCTATCCTAGTGTGTCTCCTCTTTCATTAATCCTGAGAAAAGAGCTCGTCCCAGCATCAAGGTCCAGCTCTGTCAAAAGTGATAACAACAGCAAAAACAGAAAACATTTACCAAGTCCTTTGTTCTGAGGACTTTATCTGCATCAAGCTTACAGATGGCTGTGCGGCCTGGACCAACTGCTCAAGCCTTCCTCCCTTCCCAGCTTTTCCCCTGCGAGCCCCCATCCCCACCCATCAACATTCCACTCATCCTGAAAGCGACTGCCTTCAGATCCCACTCAGCTTCAGCTGCATAAGGTGAGACCACCCCTCTCATGGACCCCATCATCCCATGTCTGTCCTATCTCTTGGAACACTTCGTTTTGCCTGTCCTTGTACTTTTCTTATTCCTACCTTCCACTCAATGTTGAGAGCAGGAGCTGTGTCTTCCCCACCTGGATAACCGTTTTAGCACCTAAATAGGACCTTCATACCCTTGGAAGGTAGCCTCTGATATTTATGAATGAAACGAAATTCAAGGAGTTCTGAATTTAACTCTCAGCTTCCCAACACACTGGCGAACTTCTCTGTAGTCAAAGTCCTCACCCATAAGGTAGGCATAAAAAAGAGCATATCCCTTAGACTGCTGTTTTGAGGACTTAATAGCTAATACAAATAAGTCGTTTTGAACAATGACTGAGACATGCTGTGAGTGCTCAATCAATGATAACTATTATTAGCATTGACCGCCTTAGTTCTCCATGTCCCAGATGGCACAGGAGCTCTTCTCTTTCCTAGAGTCTTCAGTCTTTTTACAGGTAGAGAGGCATAGAGTATAGAGGAAAGGAAAGTGGGCTTTGGTCTGAGTCCTGGCACTGCCACTTTCTAGCTGTGTGCCTTGGGACATGTTACTGAACATCTCTGGGTAGTGTATGCAATATGGGAGCCATACGGTATCAACTTCATAGAGTTGGCATATGGATTAAATTAGTTACACACCCTCCCCTCAGTCCAAAAATCCACCAATTTTTGCTGGGCACACTATTTTTTAGCTCTTTAGAAGAGGTGGTGCCCCCACCTCTTGAGAACTGCAAGGTCTTTGAAGTCAGACCCAGACTGAGATCCCAGCTCCCCATCCATTGCTGGCTGACCATGAGGAAAACACCAACTAGCGGTGGCAGCTGGGCCCTGGATCCCGGGTCTGAATCCTCCTTCCACAACCATTTCACTTGGTAATTTTAGGCAAGTTGGTTTCGCTCACTAAGCCTCCATTTCTAGACCTTTAAATCAGGACTATTGAGAGGTCCAACTGGGATCATCCTGGTCAAAAACTTAGTCCAGAGGTCAGCAGCCATTTTCACTCAGAGAAAGCTGGCACTTGCTATGACCACTGGCTTGCCCTTGTTAATGTCATGGTCAGTTGCACCTTAACTACTCACCTGTGCTTAGATAATTGTTTACTTTTCAGAAAAACATATTCTGCATTAGCCCTAGGATTTGACATAACCTTGACATAAATATCAGGACTTCCCTTGTGTTTTCTCAGTCCATGTACTTAGCTTTCGAGTACTTTTCCTGGTTCAGACTTAAAGTGGTACTGCTATTCTCTTTCCTTTTAGCACCATTCTCCGCCTGAGATAGAAATGCCATCAGTGGTTAACCAGAGACTCCAGGGTACTTCACAGGAAGGTTCTCACCCCCTATTCCCCACCACCAGCCAAGTGTCCTCCTGCCTGGGAGGGCTGCCCAGTGCCTCTTTTCTGCTCTCCTCTCTGCACATGTGTTGTTATTCACAACATTTGGCAAAGTGAGCCCATTTATTGACGTTTTCACATCTCCTCCTATATGTTGAGCATTCTTGTTTCTTCCTGTAATGCCTGGCACCAAGCACAGCTCTTGATCTGTGGTGTTGGCAAAACAAATGGAATATAACACCAGCAGCCTTTACCCAGAGCTATGGCTATTCTCTCATTCTCTTATTTATTCTCTTTCTCTCCTAATAGACACCCCATAGATTTGCTCACCTTTGATTATTTCTTTCTCAACTGCGAGACTTCCTGAATTGGAGATTTCCATTGTCTCCTGCTAAATTAAATCTAGAAGGTAGCACATTCTCACCCTTCCTTTCCTTATCATTCACTGCTAGGGTAATTCACCAATTCACTGTTTTTTTAAATGAATAAATAGTAACTACATAATTTTTCTGGCTTTATTAAGATATAATTGACATATAACATCATGTAAGTTTAAGGTGTACAATGTGATAATATGATACATTTATATCTTGCAAACTGATGACCATAACAGAATTAGTTAACACCTCCTTCACCTCACATAATTTCCATATCTTTTTGGAGTAAGAAAATTTAAGACCTTAGCAACTTTTGAGTACCATATTTTCCAGCATATAAGACGACCCCCAACTTTTGAGAAGATTTTCCTGGGTTAAAACCTCCGGACGGAGACCATATGTGTCACAAAAAGGAGCCGACTGGAGACACTTGCGGTCTCTGTCTGGTTCCATTGAAATGAATGGAATGCAGCCGTTTTTGAGCTCCCCCCACTGTATGTGGCAACCGCAGACTTTCCAGTCCGGCTCAGAAGTTTCAGCACCCACCCTATAAGACCACATCCAGTGTATAAGATGACCTCCAACTTTTGAGAAGATTTTCCTGGGTTAAAAAATTATCTTATATGCCAGAAAATACGGTATATAATTCAGTATTGTTAACTATAGTCACCACTCTATACATTAGATCCCCAGAATTTATCATCTTTTAATAATAAAAGAGTAATATGCAAATTAGGCATCACTCCATCACAAAGATGGCCACCCCCATAACCACAAGATGATGGTGCCGATAGCCGCATCCTATCTAATAAAAGAGTAATATGTAAATTAGGTGTCACTCTGTCACAAAGATGGCCGCCCCCATAGACACAAGATGGCAGCGCCCATGGCCAGAGGCAGAGCCGGTGATGGCAGGGGGCAGGATCAGAGCAATGATTGTAGAGGCCTGGGCTCTGTGAAGCCAGTGATTGTAGGGGCTTGGGGATCTTCTGCCCAGGCCTGCAGCCTCAGGCAGAGACTGCAGGTCTGGGCAGGGTTAGAGCTGGTGATTTTAGGGGTCTGGGGGTCCCCTGCCCAGGCCTGCAGCCTTGGCCAGAGGTTACAGGCCTGGGCAGGGTGGAGCCAGTGATCAGAGTGAACTACAGAGGAAACACCTTTTCTGACCGCTCATTGGCTAAGCTCCCTGTATGCCACTGGTAATATTCTTAGTAACTTGGGTGATAAGAATCCCTAAAGGTGATCTAGGGTTTTTCCACCACACTCCTGGAGAAAAAAAAAAATGAAGGTCCACTGCTAGAGGGCTAAGAAATGTCATATCCTGCCCTAGCCAGTTTGGCTCAGTGCATAATGCCTCAGCCTGCTGACTGCAGGGTGTGGGTTCAATTCTGACCAAGGGCATGTACCTAGGTTGTAGGCTCCTCCCTGGTGGGGGCCCAGGTCAGGGCATATGCAGGAGGCAACCAATCAAAGTGTTCCTGTCCTCTCACTTTGATGTTTCTCTCTGTCTTTCCCTTCTCTTCCAAATTCTATAAAAATCAATGGAAACATATCCTCAGGTGAGGATAAAAAAAAAAGTAAGAAAGAAATGTCATATCCTATGAAAGACACATCTTGAAAATGCCTAAAGAAAGTTGTCATTTTTTTCATGGTGAAGGGACTGGAGTCCGTGTTGATGAAAACACCTTGATGGCTATGGTGACTGGCAGTGGCTGCAGCAGCAGGGTGATGGGGCTGGTGGCTTCCCCTGATTAACCTGGTCACCTCCCACAAAGGGAGGCGAGACTGCGGCTTAGACCTGCTCCCCAAAGGGAGCAGGGAGCGGGCCTAAGTCATCAGTAGAACACTCCCTGAGGGCTCCCAATATGTGAGAGGGGGTAGGCTGGGCTGAGGAACCCCCCCCCCCCCCCCCAGTGTATGGATTTCCCACACCGGGCCCTTAGTCTTTTAATAAGTGAGGCCATACAGTATTTGTTTTTCTCCATCTGACTTATTTCACTTAGCATAATGCTCTCAGGGTCTATCCATGTTGTCACAAATGGCAGGATTTCCTTCTTGTGGTTGAATAGCGTTTGTGTGTGTGTGTGTGTGTGTGTGTGTGTGTATCTTCTTTATAGATTTATGTGTAAATGGACATATGAATATTGGATGGGAATTAAATCAGTATCTCAAGGCGATATCTGCACTCCAATGTTCATTGCATCATTAATCACAATAGCCAGGATAGGGAAACATTTTATATCAGTAGTCCACTCTTGACCTGAAAGTCAGTCACTGCCCTGATTACTTCAGGTCATTTTAAAACTCCTGACTTCCTTTTACATCCCTTGGTTAAAGTTGTTCCTTCTCTCTTTCCCTTTTTCTTTCCTTTACCCTTTCCCTTTCCCTCTGTCTTTCAAGCTTACAATCATAACATTGGGTAGGTTCCTACAGGAGCAAATGCTGGTTGGACTTCTGCATTGCAAACCAGATCCTCTCCTCCTCTCTAGATGGAGCTGCCTGCCCTCAGCCTGTTCAACCAAGAGCCCCAATGAGAAGCCAACACAGGCTGCACAGTTTTCCTACACATCGTCACAAAGTCACAATTCAGGATGACCCATAATTCATCCCCAACTTCTGGTACCATGTGTTGTTTACAAGAAAGAGCTGACCAAGATTCTAGCTTTAAAAAAAGAAAAAGAATAAAACCTTTATTAAAGTCCTTGCTGGCCTGTTGCATTTGGGACCAGTATTCTAAGGGGCCAAGTCCCCTCATCTTTCATTCCCCCAACAAGCTAATCAGGGGCCAGCTCATGAGGCTGGAACCCATGTTGGTGGTAAGGTTTCCAGGGAAGACCTGCAGAGGGTGTCGGGAGAGTGACTGAGCCAGTGGAAGGAACAAGTGGGAGCAGCCAAGTGAGCTGGATCACTTGTGTAGCTTTGAGAAATGGTGGCAATCTTCTCTCTACATTGTCAGGCCTCTACACTGACTTATGCTAAAGACAATGCTTGAAAGGAAGTGGGAGGAAAATATACCTGATCTTATACTTAAACCAGCAGCCATTATTCTGCTCCAAAAGAGCAGATTTAAACACTTGAAACTGACACCATGACAATCAAGATGGCCGCTCCATCGCCATAATCTGCAGACTCCTGACAAGGACAACTAGAACAGTATGAGGAGCCTGCCCACACCCCCACATGACATTGGAAGCCCTTTACACCAGTGGAGAAAACTAGGGCCTTTCACCTTCCTGTTCTCCTAACCAGTCCCAGCACCTTTCCATATGTTTAACTGAAAAAATAGCAACACAATTGAAGCGTCTGGTTCATAGAGATGTGAAAGATCAGTGCTAACCACTAGGTCCTGAAGCCCAATTCAGTACCAGGAATGGGGAAGCATGAAAAGAGACATTATTTGAGGATAGCTTGTCTTTTTGAGAAACTACTGCTATTTGTGTAGTTACCTAATAGCTCTACCTTTCAGATGACAGTGTCTGTCACATAGCAGATGCTCAAAAACATTTGTTACCTGAATCTAGATTGTTCTCTATTTTCCCTCTTTCAACCAGTTCACTTAATTTCTCATCTTCTCCATTTTTTTTAACATTTCTTAAAATTAGTTTTCTTATTGCCCTTCTTTCATTAGAACCTTAATGTACAATTATCTTAAATACTAAATATGAAGCATTAGTAAGGGTATGGGTCTTTAACAAGGATGTGGAACATGCATAATATGAGGGGAAACAAAAGCAAGTCTAGTTGACTATGTAAACATGGGTTGCCCTTGGTTACAAGTGGGAGGGTGAACTCTGTCCTCAACATGTTCAGCTTAGTCTTTGCTGCCTTCCCTCCTGGTGTTCTCACCCCTCAGCAGCTTTCAGCACAGTTATCCTTCTGGATATTCTACCCATCTATTGAAACTCCTGTAGTGTGACTATAGTATCGGCATCTGTTATTTTATGTGTTTTACATAGGGGCATCAAAAATGTGTGTCTGAGAGGGAAGAAAGGGTGAGCGATGTAGATACCTGGGAAAAGGCTTGCCAGGTAAAGAAGCTGTACAGGAGGAGGAGCTTGGCAGGTTGGAGTCCTCTGTGCTATGTGGTGGGGAAGGGAGGGTGGTGAGAAATGCTTTCAGAGGAAAGCAGGAAACTGGGACATATAGCACCTAATGGGCTGTGGCGAGGACTTTGCTATTTTCTCTTGGATGAGAAGCCACTGGTGATTTTGCATAAAGGAATTTGACAAGTTAATTTATGCTTTAAAATAATTTCCCTGGTGATTATTTGGAAAATAGACCAAGACAGCAAGGGTCGAAGGAGAGGACCAATTAGGAAACTATTGACAGTAATCAGGCAGAAGGTGATGGTGACAAGAGATCAGAGAGGTAGCAGTTGAGATAATGAGATTCTGGGTATTTTTAATGTACTAGCAGCATCTGTGGATGAAATGGATATGGAGTAGGGAGGGATCAAGGAGAATGCCAAGGTTTTGGCCTGAGTACCTAGAGGCACAAAGCTGCCACTTACCAAGATGTGGAAGACTAACAGGGGGGCAGGTTTGGAGGAAGGAAATCAGAAGTTCACTTTAGGACACATTGAAGATTCCTATGATTCACCTAGGGGATGAGCAGTTGGTGCTCCAAGCCCAAAGTTCAGGGGAAAGGGGGTATCATAAATGATACTTAAAGCCATGGGACTGAGTGAGGGAGTTGAGGATGAGAAGAGGTCCAAGGTATGAGCCTGGGAACACACCAGTATTTTACAGGATTAACTATGGTAGCATCTCCTGGGTGTGATGTAAGGAGTCAATGAGAGAGTCCTTATGAAACACTTAAAACAATAGTGGGAGTCTTCTTCCACAATCAGTGACCACACACACACACCTCTTACCACTTGTTAGCCCCTATCTCTACCACCCAGCCCATCCCAGGTCCCAGGGACCTGTGCCTGGTGGAAGTTTTCAGAGTGCTCAGTAAGGGGCAGGGGGTGGGAAAAAGGAAATCTTGTATTCCCCATGAAGACCAGAGGGGAAAGTGTGCTGGCTAGTATTCTAACCTGGAATTCTGAACATTTTCCCACAGCAATATAAACAGTTTATAAATATCTCAAACCAGAAATCCAGTACTTTATCTCAAATACATCATGCATAGCCTTTTGGCCCAGCCTGAGGACCTGGTCATAATTTATTATGTTTTCCTGAGAAAATACGATTCAAATTGCAAACACTTCAATAGAAACCTACATTTAAGAGGAAACAGGTTGCTTCCTTACATGAAAGCACACATATATAAATTCTAACGATGGATGCATGGGACTTCCTTTTAATAGTAACTTTCTGGCCCTAGCTGGTTTGGCTCAGTGGATACAGCGTCAGCCTGTGGACTAAAGGGTCCCAGGTTCAATTTGAAGGCTCAATTCCAAGTAGGGAGCATGCAGGAGGCAGCCAATCAATATTCTCTCTTATCACTCAGGGGGGTCCCTCAGCCCAGCCTGTGCCCTCTTGCAGTCTGGGACCCCTCAGGGGATGTCCACCTGCTAGCCAAGCCCCCCAATGGGGACCCTCACCCCACGGGGGTGTGGCCAGCCTGGGTAAGGGGCTGAGGGCTGTTTTCAGGCTGCCCACAGCTCCCATTGACCCAACGTCCCAGTGAGGCTGGCTGGAATCAGGTTTCTGGGGTTTAATTATCTTCTATAATTGAAACTTTGTTGCCTTGAACAGAGGTCCAGCCAGCCTAGGCAGACAGTTTCCTTCATTGCTGGTGCAGCGGAAGCCTCCTTTTTGCTCTAGCTGTGGCCGTCATCTTGGCTGGGTTAATTTGCATACAGCCACTCTGATTGGCTAGTGGGTATGGCTTGGTTGGTGGACATGGCTTAGGTGTAACGGAGTAAGGGTCAACTGGCATATTACTCTTTTATTAGATTAGCTGTTTCTATCTCTTTCCATCTCCCTTCCTCTTTGAAATCAATAAAAATATTTTTTTAAAAAATAGTAACTTTCTGTAACATATAAGCTATATCTTAGATCCTCAACTATGACTAACAAAGTCCATTGATAGTCCCTTTGTAGCACCTATGTTAGTTTACCTTGACATATCTGTCTGTGACCCTCCACACTTCATTCCCCTGTGCTCAGCCATGCAGCAAATAGATCACTGAAAACTTTTAACTCCAAGATAAATTCCCCATCATGCTCTATTTTCCCACCATAGCTTTTATCTTGCTGTATTATAATTATTTATTTGCCTCTTCCCAATGAACTCTGAAAATGCTTGGGTGTGTCTATGTTCTTCACACTGCATTTCCAGAACTCAGCATAGGATCTGGAATTTGGCACAGTAGAGAATGACTAGAATTTCTTGAATGAATGGGGAACTCGAAACTCAACCTTGGTCCTAGCCCACTCCAAACTCATAAGCCTCCTGGAAAAAAAAGAAACCCAGGGGGTTCTTCCACATGAGTGAAGGCAATCAATCTGAGAAAAAGGCTATAGGAACATTGGGCCTCTTCTACATAAGGAGATACGGGGATTTGTACCCAGAGCAGAGCTCTTAGGGTGGCTTCTGGAAGCCCAGAGAGCAGGAAAGCCTTCATAGGACTAGCCTCAGGGCTGCCTAAGAGGGCCAAGCTTAAGCTTCCAATCTCCAGTTTTCCAGAAGATTGTACAGTAAATGACAATGTGATCTCCTTAGGCCACAGCCCTGAACATATATATTAAAAGGGTAATATGCAAATTGACCAAACGGCCGAACAGCTGAACAACCATCAGGAGGACCTTCCAGACGACCTTCTGGTTGAAGCTGGGGCTGTGAGAGCCAAGACAGCAGCCAGGGTGGCTGTGAGGGCCTCCTGCATGCCCTGGGGATCGATCGCACAACCCAGGCATGTGCCCTTGACTGGAATCAAACCTTGGGATCCTTATTCCACACAGCCCTGAACTCTTAGGAGTCACATTTTAAGACAGTTTAATTAGTTAGCTACATGCATATATGCTTGTCTATTTCCATAAGCCATGTTGAAATGTACACATATATCCATGTGTCCTCCCATTAATTTGAAAAATCCTAAAGCATACTCAGGCTTTCCTCTCCTTTTTCTATATTACACTGTAGAATACTCTATGATAATCAGTTATGACCTTACTCTATATCTTCTCAATAGCAAAGATTACACTACACACACACACACACACAATCTCAATACTCAGCACACAATAGGCATTCAATAAATGTCTAGTGAACTGAATTGTTTAACAGACTGCCTATTTTTAACTGAGCTATTTTTCCTTCTCTTTATTCTTTTTAATGATAAACTATAATTTATAAACTACCAAAAAAACTCATAATTCAATGGGCTGAACTCTTCCATATCACCAAATGCTAATAATAATATGACATAGAATACCTCAGTGGCAGAGCGAATACAGGCTACGCTCAGCCAGTTGATAGTCTCAGTAGTATATTCACAGATGAAACCACATGTTTCATAGAAAACTTGGAACTTTTTAAACCAGAAATTGTCAGATCAATCACTGAAATATTTTCTTAGTGTGTAATGAAACTCCTGGGTAGCATTTAGGTCTCAATTTATAATTTCTTTAAAATATCCATGGGGATTAAACCACTTCTTTTCCTCTAATTTCATTCTTTTAGGGCACTCCTTACATAATTCCTCATGAAAAGAATGAGCATGAATGTACAAAACAGAGATAATATTGTAACTTTTTAGTATTACCATACACTTGTATGTTCTTCCTTTAAAATGACGTACTGAGAATCTTCTGTGTGCACACTCTTGTGATGCCTTTGAGATGATTCAAGGTGGACAGAAAGACTCACGCCTGAGCAGGTGGTAGAGGGGAGGCACCACTACTGCACAGGGATACACAGACCTGGGTGGAGGGAGCCGTGAGTTGAGCACCAGAAGAGATGAATGGGCTGTGCTCCCGGGGTTCAAAGGAGGAAGGGGTCCAGATGGAGGTGGGCATCAAGAAATCACTCAGGAGCAGGCAGTAGTAGAGAACAGATGGTAAGGAGACTGCGGGCATTTAAAGGAAGTGCCAGGAGGGCATGGACAACATTCCAGACTGAGGGAGAATCTTGAGCAAATGCATGAATGAGGAAGAGCTAGGGGGACATTTGGAAAACTACAGTAGTCTGGACTGACACCTAGGAGAGAGGTAGGGTGAGGCCATATTGCTATGTGCCTTTCATAGACATAAAATCTGCTTCTAGCTGATTGGCCCAAGCCAGGGGTAAGGAGTGTTGTTGAAGCAGCAATGTGCTATCATCAGAAATTCCTTTTCATTAAATTCCCAAGCAGCTCAGCTCAGAGTGAGAGGGTGATATGGTGGGAAGGCCACCTGAGCAGTTATTAAGAGGGTTCTGCAAGAAGAGCTACGAACTGATCTGTGCTCCCCAAAAATTCAGATGTTGAAGCCCTATGCCCCACTTTGACTATACTTAGAGTTGGGGCCTTTAGAAGGTAATTAAGCTAACGAAGTCACTCTGTCTGTGGCACTTCGCTATGGCAGCCCCAGCTGAAGAGATGGTTTGAAAAGTGAGAAGGGGTGAGGATGGATAAGGAGAAGAATCCTCACAGAAGCAGAGTGGGTGGGTTTAAGGCAGCCACACTGTGTAAAAGTTGAGGAAGCTGAAGACTATGAAATCACTGTGCTTCCCACATGGGGGTACCATGACCTGAAAAAGAAAAGCTACAGAAAGGAGGAGCTGAGGGAAAATGGCACAGGATGAAAGGGTGAGTAGCTGGGGGAGTAGCCAGGAAAGAACACAGGCAGTGGGGAGTGTGGAATTCCTTTCAAGAAGTGATATGCTTCCCCCCCACATCCTCTGGGGAAAGGCAAGGCTGCTTTTTCTCTAGTTAAACCCATCTGCCTTATTGCACTAATACCCTTTTTTCTTTTTTATAAAGCGAGGAGTCTTTTAGACATTGTTGGGGATTACCAGGAATTTGTTTTGTTCAGGTGATATTCAATTTCTGACAAACACCAGATGAAAATGACTTTCTTGATTTTCCTTGCAAGACTCTCCCAGAAGCTTTGGAAATGTTTCCTCTTGGCCCAGGTAATATGTGGAAACCCTTTATTTCACAGAGGCCGATGTTAAAGGAATTTTCAGAAGCCTCTTGAGAAGAGGAAGAGAAATCTCTCCCTCCCTCTCTCCCTCCCTCCCCACCCTCACCTCCTCCTGCACAAAAAAGAGGTCATGTGAGGACACAGCAAGAAGGCAGCTGTCTGAAAGCCAGCAAGACAACCCTTACCAGGGACCAAATTGTCTGGCACCTTGATCTTGGACTTCTCAGCTGCCAGAACTATGAGAAACTTAAGCCACACAGATGATGGTATTTTGTATGGCAGCCCAAGAGGACATATACTACAATTTCTGTTTCAAGAGGTAGGGAGCTGCTGTAACAGATACATAAAAATATGAAAGTGGCTTTGGCACTGGGTAATGGGGTTGAGGCTGGAAGCATTTGGAGGTGCATGCTAGAAAAACCTGAGATTGCCATGAAAAGGCTGTTGGTAGGAATGTGGATGTCAAAGGTGATTCTGGTGAAAGCTCGGAAAGAAAAGAGGAGAGCTAGAAAGAAAGCTTCCATCTTCTTAGAGACCATAAATAATCATGTTTTATCCTTCAGCAAAGACAAGAATGACCCTGAAGGTGATTCAGAAATCAGCAGGGTTGCCACCCTCACCATGGCTCAATGGAAAGACTACTTCCTCCTTGATTTCAGAGGGCTGGGCCCTGGCAGAGCCATATGGGGGAGGCCTTCCTGGAGAGCTAAGAGGATGGCACCCCCTGGAGCCAAAGGGACAGGGCCACCCACAGAGCCAAGGAGATGACTAAACCCACCCCCCAGTGGGCCCAAGATTAGGCCAAAGATGATTATTCTAGAGCCTTAAGATCTCATGGACTTTGCCTTCCTAGGTATCGGACTTGCTTGAGAAACATCATCTCTTTCTTTCTTTCTTTCTTTCTTTCTTTCTTTCTTTCTTTCTTTCTTTCTTTCTTCTCTTTCTGTTTCTCCTTTTGGGGATGGGAATATGTATCCTATGCCTGTCCCAAGGCTATATTTTGAAAGCACATAACTTATCTACTTTTACAGGTTCACAGCAGAAGAATTTTGCCTCAGAATGATTTGACCTCCAGCCTCACCCACATCTGACTTAGATGATATAAAGACTTGAACTTGAGACTTTAGAGTTGATGCTAGAATGAGTTAAGACTCTGAAGGCTATTGGGATGGAATGATTTATTTTGCATATGAGGACATGTATGCTTCAGGACAGGGGTAGAATGCTATGGACTGAATTCTGGCCCCTATACTGAATCCCTAACCTCTAGTTAAGCAGCATTTGTAGATTGACCCTTTAGGAGGAAATTAAGGTTAAGTGAGGTCATAAGGGTAAGGCATCAATCTGATAGGACCGGTGACTTTATAAGAGGAAGAAATATCCCTTCCTCCCTCCCTCCCTCCCTCCCTCACTCCCGCTCCCTCCCTTCTTCCCTCTCCCTCCACAGGCACAAAGAGGTCATGCATGGGCAAAGAGAAAACATCTCTCTGCCTCCAAAACTGTGAAAAATCCGTTTCTGTTGTTTATATTGTTTAAGCCACTCAGTTTCTGGCCCTCCTTATGGCAGCCCCAGCTGATTGAAACAGTGAAGAGATGGTAGGCTTGAGAAGTGAGAAGGGTGAGGAAGGATAAGGATAAGCAGCAGTGGGAGTGGGTTTCAGGAAAGTAAGATGGTCTAAGGGATCCATCCTGTGTGAAAGGTAGGAAAGCTGAAAACTATGAAATCACTGTGCTTCCCAGGCCAGAGTTCCATGACCTGCAAAAGAAGGGCTACCAAAAGGAGTGGAAGAAAAATGGCACAGGATGAAGGGGGGAGTAGCCAGGAAAAAACACAGGCAGCGGGGAGTGTGGAATTCCTTTCAAGAAGTGATGTGACAAGACTCTCCTCCCCCCACCACATCCTCGGGGGAAGCATAAGGCTTCTTTTTCTGGAGTTAAACCCATCTGCCTTATTGTTTCAATACTTTTATTTTGAAAAGCAGGGAGGTATTTTAGACACTGTTGGGGATTAGCAGGAATTTGTTTTGTTCAGGTAATATTATTCAATTTCTGACAAACACCAGATGAAAATGACTTTCTTGTTTTTCCACATAAGACTCTCCCAGAAGCTTTGGAAATGTTTCCTCTTGGCCCAGGTAATATGTGAAAACCCTTTATTTCATAGAGGCCGATGTTAAAGCAATTTTCAGAAAATCCTCAGAAAGCCCTGACAAGCATGTGTCTCGTTCAGAGCTGAGTAACCGCAAAACCTGCCGGAGAATCCAGGGCTGCCCTTGACTTTAGCATTTCCCCCTGCACTTGGCATCATTCACTCCCAAGCTGTTTATTTCTATTTCTTTTTCCTCTGCTTCAGCCCAGGTTCCAACCGGGAGAGGCCCCACTTGACCATGGAGTTAACACAGTTTGGACCCACATTTCAGCTCCAGCACCTGACACACATCTTAAAGGGAGGTCGACAACCACCTCTTAGTACCTGGTCACCTGGAAACCAGGTTGGAGGTGAATTCATTACACACATAACTGAGAACTCTTTCTCAGGACTCTCTGCCTGTTAGTTCTGGAGGGGAGAAGCCCTGTCACAGCCGCTTCCACAGAAGTCTAAAGAAACAGCCACTATTATTTCAGATCAGTCACGTTACATCTAAGCTCCCAAAAGAGGGAAGAATGCACTTTCTTCCCAAACAGAAGGATTTCAAAATAATGTGAGTTTGAGACAGAAGCCTTTACTACACCTGCCGAGGGAAGTTCAGACACCGCTACCCATCGTATTTGTGCCCACGTGCTACAAAATTATCTCCTCCTGTCCAGTCCTGTTCCACTGCTCCACAACCTTCCTAGGGGTTCATCAGAAGCAATACTAAAGAACTAAGGGTAAATACACTGCCATATAGCACCTCCTCGGATTGTCTGAACTTAACGAGGGTTTCCTTTTCCTTCCCCAAGGGTAACTGATGCACTCATTTTGGACAGACTCAGAGACCTTTCAAACCAGAAGTCTTTTAAATCCCAATACTTTGTCATTATCTTCTCTGCTTAGATGGGGCTGCTGCCACTTGCTAGCCCACACTGACAAACCTTTATGGAGGTGAACCTTTATGGAGGTGATGAGAAAATGCTGATGAACCGGGGTGATGTGCACACACAACTGTCAGTTGTCAGAATCAGGCCAGAGTGACAGAGAATCCAGAGGCACCTTGATTGACAGGCCCATCAGAGGAGAACCACAGCCAGGGAGAGTTTCACCCAAGGTCAGACCTTACCCTCCCCAGACACCATTTGCAGGTTGAAAGGAAATGTCAGCGCCTTATCCTGAGGAAGACTTGGACAAACCAGATGCCTGGTGGGTGGAGGAGCATTTTTTAAAATATATTTTTATTGATTTCAGAGATGAAGAGAGAGAGAGAGAGAAAGAAAGAGAGAGAGACCAATGATGAGAGAGAATCGTTGATCCACTGCCTCCTGTACGCCCCACCCAGGGATGGAGCCTGCAACCTCGGGCACATGCCCTGACCAGGAATCGAACCATGACCTCCTGGTTCAGAGGTTGACACGCAACCACTGAGCATGCCGCTGGTCATGGGGGAGCAAATTTTTAGGAGGCAAATTTTCATTAAGTAGTGCAGAGGAATTTAGTTTGTTCAAATTTGAAAAATGTACAGACCACTTTTTTTTATTATTATTAGTGAGGGTCTATTTAACATTTGGAACAGACCACTTTTTTTTTTAAGAAAAAAAATACTGCCTCCCATCAAATTTTGATTTAAAATTTTTATTGTAATACCTAAATATATACAAACATAAAACTAAGTTCTGATATGCTAACGCCTTTCTAAAACCATCAAGTACTAACTAAATACAAATGAAATTTAAAAGCCAATCCAATTCAAATTGACTTAATAGTCAGGTGATGATGTTTTATGAAAAGTAGCCCTAGAGTCTCATTATGACTATGATATTGAAAACTGCAACACAGGTGTTGTGGAGTTCAGAATGTTCCTGCCATTCACCTTGTACTAGACTCCTCCCACATTTCTACATTCACAGCAAGGTTAAACATCACTGGACCGGTGCTCCACACCATCACGTGGCCTTCACCTAAGGCTAAGTACCATTAAGTCCACCAGTTCATCTCCACAAGTCCACAGCAACTGAAGTTATACTGGCACCAACTTGATTGTCAATAAAAAACACACAGACACCAAAATCACATGGCAGTATTATTCATTATAAGGTGGTTATCTGGATGACCCAGAATACACTAACATTATTTTAGATTATCACTGAAATAAAAACCTCACAAAACTTAAGCATTATCATGTAGAATTCCCATGCCCCTCCCATGAATGCCTCCACAGATCCCACTGGGACAAGGAGTGATGGGCTATGGAGGCAAAGAGACCATTAGTAAGTCCTGGTTCCAACAATTATTACCTGTAAGACCCTAAGCCAGTTACTCAACTTCCCTGAGCCTCCACCTCCTCATCTAAATAAAATAGGGATAAAAATAGTACCTACCTCACAGAGTTGTTGAGAAGACTATGTGTGATGCTGTGTGGAAAGTTCTTAGCCCTGATATTTAATTGGTACAAAATAACAGCCACTATTATTCTGGATCAGTTGCTTTACATCCAATCTCTCCCAAAGAGGGAAGGATGCACTTGTTTACCAAACAGAATCACATGCACACACACACACATACATAGCTAATATGCTAAGTGTCCATCCAGGTAATGATGTCAAATAGCAACCAACGCCTGGCTTCCTCTCCCTAGCAACTAGCCTCCTTGGAGTTTCTTTAGCCTAGGAACATGACTTGCTTAATAGCCAGGTGGAAACGTTTTACACTTTAATCAAATGTCTGTGAAGCATTTTCCAGTGTCTCATCTCATTTGATCCTCAGAATTCCTGAAGTGGGTAGATGGGAGACTTGGTGGAATCCTATTTTCTTTTCATTAGCTGGAAAATGGAGATTTAGAAAGCTTAGAAACTTGACCCAACTAAAAAGAAGTAAGAAATGGTGGAACTTGAAAATGAGTTCAGGTTTTCTCACTGTACAGAATATAGTCAAACACTGCTGTAGTTAAATATTTTACCCTTTGTTCTCACTACATGATCTACAATAATAATCTGCTTCATGTTAATATTTACTGCTGTGTTGGGGACAATTACCTGAAAGAGAAGTTGGAGTGCTTTACTGGGCTGGAAAAAGTTTAGCTAAATCAGAAAGCAGGTCTAATTAAGCAAATTCTTTCTATATCTATAAAAGGCTAATTTGACTCATGCATGTGCGATAAATATAAAGCTCTTGCTGGCACCAATTGCATGCATGTGTTTTGATCTGTCTTTGTCCATTATGAATTTTGTTGACACTTCTATTATAGAGAAAGGAAGAATATCAATATTAAAATACTTCTTCTAATTAATTTCCTTTCAATGTGCACAAATTCGTGCACTGGCCCACTGGTTTCAAAATAATTTGAGTTTGAGACAGAAGCCAGTAATACACCTGCCTGAGGGAAGTTCAGACACTGCTACCCATCATATTTGTGCCCTGGCATATAAAACAGAGATGTGGCACTACATCATATTTTGAAGGGACTTTGGACATGTAAGTGAAACTACACAAACTTATCTTGTGGAATTATTAGTCTAGTTAGCAACTGTATGAGAACAAAGGCTTTAAAGACATTTGAAGGTGTTGAAAACTTCAACCTTGTGCTTCTCAATTATTAAGAATGAATATAATAATCAGTTCATTTTACCACCCACAGAGTGCACACCACCTGCAAGCCATTGTGATGTGAGCAGGGGGTCACAGGATGAATGATTGCTCTTCACCCTCAGGGCATTTACCATGCAGAGCAGGTGTAGGTAAACAAGAAGCTGAAGTCTACTGGGCTCCAATTCCACTAAAGACAGGGACTCTGTTTGTCTGGGGTTTTTTGTTCCCCAGTGGCTAGCAGAACAACTGGTGCATAGTAGGGATGAATGAATGAGATATAAAGGTTAGACTATGTATGTGCTATACATATAGATTGAAAAAAAGACCAATGGCTTTTTTGAGGGCTCAAGGATTGAGGAAATCCTGAAAAGATGGAACCTGAAAGAAGACTAGAATTTCAAGAAGCAGAGATAGGAGAATGTCCAATTATGATTTTACTCAATTGCAACCTGCTTTAAATTAGTTATCATTAAAACACAGTTATCATTCTGATTATTATTATGTCTAGCATTTCTATAACATTCTATATCTGTAAATTGTAGGCAACTGCTCCTTAGTCTGTTGTTTATTATAAAGCTTTTGATTTATTTATAAGTAATTTTGTGGTTAATTATTTATTGGAATAGGAAGTTGAAGAAACAATATCTGGTCTCTCACAGACATGTTCCAATTATTGGTATTGGTCTCCTGGGGTTCCTAAAAAGTAGCCATAAAAAAGGTTAATTTGCAATTAGGGAAAGAAAGGTATGTATTTGGCAGCATTTACATTGACACGATTAACAACAGACATCACTGACAGAAACTCTACAGTGTAAGAAGAATGACCTCATCATGACATTAGCATATGGTCTTAAAAATAAACTGTTAGCAATTCTAGGATGATAAAAGAGGTATAGGAATGGTTTGTGTAAGCAACGATTAGGATACTATAAAAGATGCATACAAATATCTCGATCATAGAAACTCCAAAGCAAGAAAAGACATAATTTTATTATTGATACTTTGGAAAATCGTTAAAAGAACTGGCCTGATCCAAAAAAAAAGAAATGATTATAAGTGAATAAAAAGAAAACTATTATCTCACTGATGATCTCTCACAAACTAGATAATCATCTCTACTATATGTTTTTAAATCTAAGTGACCTTAATAGTCTTTCAAAATATTTTTAAATAATATTTAAAATTTAAAAAAATTATCTTTTAGGTTGGTGTTTATATTCTACCACCTGAACATCACTCTTCTTTTTGTAGTAGAAAAAATATCCTTATCTTTCCTTTTTTCCTTGCTTTTGGAAGGGAGAAGTATTACATTAGCTTTTCAAAGCCTTATGATCACTGAGATGAGGGTGTCTGAGATGATGAATAGGAACAGATTCTAAAGGGAAAGTCTTCATTCACACTCAGAGGCTTATGCCAAGATCTGGAATCACACAAAATAATTCAGAGAGCTCATAGTGGATGAGGTGGGGGTGGGGAGCAGAAAGGGTGCTATGGTAATCAGTTGGGAAATCCACCAAGTCCAACTGCCAGGTGGACAGGAAGCAGCCCCAAATACCAGTTAGGTAAAGGTCTCTGACCTTCACTGTTCTCTGAAGTTTCTTTCCTATAAGATACTCATGAAATTTATACCATCATCAAAGTACCTAGGATTAGTTTTCACTCATATCCATTACGGTACCTCTAATTTTGTTCATATAAAATAACCTCATCATAGTATCACATGGTGGCTTGAATTGTAAGACAATAGCCAGGTACGGTTATGAAGACAAGGAAATAGTTGGGCTAAGAGGAAGAGGTTCAGCCTGACCTGGTTGGCTCAGTGGTTTAGCGTTGACCTATGAACCATTTGACTCCCGGTTAGGGCACATGCCCTGGTTTCCCCAGTGCAGGGTGTGCAGGAGGCAGCAGTTCAAAGATTCTCTCTCATCATTGATGTGTTTCTCTCTCTCTCTCTCTCCCTCTCCCTTCCTCTCTGAAATCAATAAAAATATTTTCTTTTAAAAAAAGAGGAAGAAGTTCAATTAAAGGTGAGAAGGTTGAAAGCATGGTATTGAGTTTGATCTTTCTCACCCAAGACAAAAGCCTTTGTTATATATATATATATATAGTTATGCTTAAACGTGACATTTTAAAAGCAATTTTAAAGAATAAAACTAGAGGCTTCATGAGGAGGTACTACCTTTGGAGATTTTCATAGTTGGAGACCCTGAAGGCCATTCCATGAATAATACAAGGTCATTTGCTACAGCACTCGCTCTGTGGCCTCCAGGAACTGTCTAGGTGAATAACAGGAAGTAGGAAGGAGCAGAGTGCCACCTGTTCATCTGGGTTTGCTCACAGGGCCACTGTGGCCTGTCCTATTAATGATTTCACTGGCACACAACTGAGCCTATCTAAAGCCAACCTGAATTTCATGTTTCAGTTTCAAGGTAATGGTCTGAGCAGTTTTCACACAGTCTCTAGGAAGTGGTTGAATACAAAATTAATTTGGATTTTGAGGAACTGAGGGGGAGGAGTTCAGGTTTCCATTTATTTCACTTCCCCCTGGAGACAACCTTTCCAAATAGATTTGCACAGGTGTGGGGGCTGTGAAAACCTTCTCGACCTTCCAGAATGACATCACACCTCTTAAGTGTGGTTGCAAACCAGAATGAGAAAGGAGATCTCCTCTCCCCATCTGTGATTATCTCAGGAAGCCAAAACCAAACCAAGGTCCAGGTGTGAGCCAAGAATCCCTATGACGTATTCATGAGCCGGGGTCCTTAGACCCAAGGTTAGAAGCTACGCTTTGGAAATCTACTACACTTATATTTCAAATCAGAGCTTTCACCTAAATGTCACCTTGTCAAATCTGAAGTTTAATGCAAACAACAGCTGTGTGTGGAACAGAAATCACCAAGAGACAGAACACTCAGAAAATTAAGGATGCCAAATAAACACATTTATGATGCCAGTTGCTGACCAAAACTTAACCTTTTCATAAAATGTTGCTTGTACATCATAAAAGATCAAAGGCATATTATTGATGACCACAGCAGGATAAAGGTAACATATTCATGAATTAGTACTTTGCTTCCACTTGTCCAGGTTGAGACTTTGCTCTTGAGCAAATACAATTTTGTTTGAACTATCATTAGTTGATCTGAATTTAATATACACTGTATAGAAAGTCATTATGATACCTGTCATGATGATCAAATAAATAATTTTTTCTGGACTAATTATTAAGCCTCAAAAGAGAAGTATAAGATAGAAGTATAAGATCAGATAGACTGATCTAAGCCGGCCAGACTCCATTACTAGGCTTTTATCTTTAATAACTACAGAAGTAAAAATAAAAAACAAATTATATTAATTTAGCCTGTGTTTCAGATAATTTTGTGGGAGGAAGTAATTCAAATTAGCTGTTTGTTTACCTCCATAAGTTAGTCAACATAATCAACTTAGTAGACAGTAGCCTAATAATGAATGCAGAAACTCTTTGGAAAGACTAATTTGATTAGTCACCAAATTAAAATTCTAGAATAATGACCATTAAAGTGATTTTTAAAGAGATTCCAATTGATTATTCAAAATGGTTTCCTCTGCATTGTATCTCACTTTGTTGAAGGTGAAAAAGACATAATGAGATATTTATCTAACTCTTGCCAAAGAGGCCCTGCCATCAGTGGAAGGGGAACCAGTCAGAACCAATTAAAAGCAACAATAGAACTAATACAAATAAGCACACGTATTTGCTGCTTATATTTTTTGGGATTTGAAAGGCAAACTGAACCAGTTCTCATGTAAATAGAGGTTGCTTTATTGTGCCTCATTTAAGTCAGTTTTAGTAGTTCAACAAGCTGCAATGACAGCTGTCACCCCACACAGCCTGTGGCATCCATGCACCAGACCTCTGATAACAGAACTACTAGAAGAAAAGCTAATCCACTGAAGACAGGTCTCCTACTAACACTCATTCACACATGTTACATCTACCCCACCCACCCATCATCAATTCCCACAGTGAAACTCAGCCTCCTTGAAGCAACAGTTAAGCAAGAACATTTCCACAAGGCGGTCATTTCTGGAAAGCACCAACAGCAGCTACCCCTTATCTTCACCAAAAAGAGTGCTTACTAGCAGGGTGGAAGCAAGACCCATATTCTCATGCATTGCTAATGGGAATGTTAATTACTGCATCTCCTGGAAAGACATTTAAAAATGTCAAGATACATAGAAAGCCTTAAGAAGGTCCATCACCTGTTAGAGCCAATAATTCCACTTCTAACAATCTATCCTAAGAAAATGGCCTAAAATATAGAAAAGAATTATGATCGAAGATGTTCATCAAAGTATTATTTATGGTATTTTGGAGACTTGGGAACCATCTAGATGTACAACAGTAGGGGAGGAGATAAATGAATTTGGTAAAATCCCCCATGGGAATGCCATGCAGGCTGCTACTGAAAACAATATTCACAAAGATTGTTAACTTACATGAAAGTTATTTAAAATGTTTGGTGAAATTCACTGGATGCAAAATTCTAAACACAGAATGATCCCAATTCTACAAAAATATGCATATAAAAAGACTGAAAGAAAATACAACAAAATATTAATAGTAATTATCATTTGCTCGTAGTAATATGTGTGATTTTAATTTTCTCTTTTTATACTATTCTGTGTTTTCCAGAGATTTTATAGAAACCATGTACATCCAAGAAGCCATTCAAAAAATCAGGGCAGAGGGTCGCTTGTCTTCAGCAGACACTAGCCTCCTTGAGCAGACTCCACACCCTACATGCTGCTCACACTTGATGTTCACTAGGGATGACTTCTTGCATTCTACATCATGCCTATGCCTTCCTCAACCTTGGCTTTGACTTTCAGCCTTCTCTGTTTATACTGAGGTAACCGCTCTGGCAATTACCTCTTTCCTGTAAACCATGCCTTCCTCCCCTTTTCACCAGCAAGACCCAGGTCCATTGCCTCGTCAGTCTCCTCCTGGCCCAGCCTAGTGGAGTCCTGGTACTGACAGGTAAGCTACCCTTGAAATCAACAGGTATCATTATACAAGCTACCAAAGAATAGGGCAAGGAAACACAGTTTGTTAATGCATTCTACAAAAGTCTTTTAAATACAGTGGACCTCCCTCCCCTCGCAGACCTGGTGCTGTATCAGGCCCAACTGTATCTGGCCTCTTGGGAGGTCCTTACTGTGACAATCATCCTTAACATCTGCGCAGAGCGTTCCATTTTGTGAATGTGAGTGCACCTTCGCAGACTCTAACATTTCAGCCCCATGACTGTAAGGTGGAGAGATCAAGTATTCTTTTCCTAATTGTACAGATAAGAAATATTCAACTCAGAGACCTGATCCTCAGGGCATGCTCATCTGTGAATAGTGACAATAATACCCCCATGTTGTCGGGATTAAATGATATAACGTATACAGTATGCTGAGCATAGCGTCTTGAACAGGGGCAGCATTCAACAAATGCCAGCTCCTGTGGCTGTCACATCACTGGGAAGCTCAAGGTTACATAGCTGGGAAGTGACATGCCAGGAAAGGAATCCAGGCCTTTCCATGCCAAGCCCACGCTTTTTATACTTTATTCCCAACCTTGTAAGAGCAGTAGTAAGGCACAGCCCCTGCCCTCAAAGAATTTAGAATAGTTTGTAGTACACATATGTCAATCACTTGAAACAATAAAGCCATTATTCCCACAAAGAACTAAAGCTACAGGGATAAAAACTAGGATATAGCGCTCAAATTACACAATTCTGTCCAACAGCCGCCATTACAATGCTATCTTCTGCATACATTCTAAAGCTTGGGAACCCTGAGTCTCATCCCTGTTTTGAAGTGAGCCGAGTGCGGGGAAACCAGATTAAGAAAATAAATCCCTTTCCACCCTGACTACAAACAGTATTATTCTGTGGGCATTCTAAAATGTAGGAGGTTTGAGCTATTTTTGGCATGTCTGTTTCCCTGGGGGTGAAGGGTGAGGACCCCCATTTACTAGGCACCTTCGATGAGGCAGACGTGTGCTGTGCCTGTTTTATGTTATCTGTTTCACTCCTTACGACCTTACAACACATATATTTATCACTCCAATTATCCAGAGACAAGAAAATGAAGTCTCATAGAATTTAAGTGACACATCTAAACCCAGGAAACTGATTCCTGACTATGGGTCCTCCACTTTAGTGCCCGTCCTGGTTTCCACTCTCTGAACTGCAGGCTCTCCCAACATCGGCACCCTCAGCAACACATGCCCCAGGGACTAGTTAACATCGGCTGCTACAGGCAGGCCACCATTTGAGTCAATCCTCTTGGAAGTATTCCTATTCTAAAAGGGACCAGGCAGGCGTGATTTTAACCCAAATCAACGGTAAAATTCAAGATAGGATGAGAGAATTTAAGAATACAGAGGCAGTAAGAAATCATCTGGTCAGCCTCTTTTCCAAGTAACATGCAGATTTAAAATAAGGAAAGCCTGGGAGGGGCTGTGACTTTGCAGAGGTCACACAACAAATCAGGTGTGAGCCCAGATGAGAGCCAGGACTCCTGACTCAGTCTGTTCTCTTTTACAGCATCAGCCACAAATATTCAAACACAGGGTAGAAAAATAAAATAAAAAATAAATAAAGTTCCAGGCTAAAGAGGAATCACCAGTTGTTAGCTCTGCCTGATGATTCAGAGTGCTGGTCAGACTGTATGAGCTTGAACCCCCGTGCACCTCTTCCTAATTGTGCAGCCTAGATATGGTACCCTCGCTTTCCCTTGCGTTTCATATCAAGTGTACTAGAGGCCCACTGCACAGATTTGTGCACCAGTGGGGTCCCTCAACCTGGCCTGCACCCTCTCACAATCCAGAACTCCTCGGGGGATGTCAGAGAGCCAGTTTCAGCCCAAATCCATGCATCCGGCAACTAGTATGCATATAAGATTTTTGGTTAATCTTTTTGCACCCTCCTCCTTCCCACCTTCCCTCTGAGATTCATCAGTCTGTTCCATGTTTCCATGCCTGTGCACTGAGTGTCTGCCCCCTGGTGGTCAGTGCATGTCATAGCTACCAGGTAAACAAAGGTCGAACAGTCGCTTAAACTTTTATCCTATAAAATAAAAGGCTAATATGCAAATAGACCAAACAGTAGAACAACTGAAAAACTGAACAACCAAACAACTGGTTGCTATGATATGTGCTGACCACCAGGGGGCATGCGCAAAACATGGCAGGCATCGGCCACAATGGGATGGTAGAGCAGGTGAGCAGGGGCACCAGATGGGATGCCAGGAGCTGTCACTGGGGCAAGCTTTCATGGTTACTGAAAATTCTTTGCTCCCACTCATGTGGTTCTGCTCAGTGCTTGCACCTGCTGCCAGCACCAGAGCTGCAGCTTGCACTCACTGCCAGTGCCCGGCACCAACCCCAATCAATCACTCAGCGCCATCAGTGGGTGTGAGTGGCGGCTCCCAGTCCTGATTACCCCTCAGGGCTTCTCCACTTCCCCCTGCTCCTGAGGGGCGATTGGGGCAGCAGCCACCGCTTACACCCACTAATGGCACCAGCCCTGCTTGCACCTGCTGCAGGCCTGTCAGCAGACAGTGAACCGGGGCTGCGGTGGGAGGGGCTGGGCAGGGGTACAAAGGATGGGCTGAGACCCACCCCTGTGCCCACCACAGCTCCATGACTCACAGTTCCTTACAAGGTGCACAAATTCGCACACTGGGCCCCTAGTGTGTGTGTGTGTGTGTGTGTGTGTGTGTGTGTGTGAATGACAATAGCATCTGCTTCATAAGATCATCGTGATAATCCTGTGTGATAGTCTAGGTAGAGCTCTAACTCCTTTGTGCTCACATAGAGTAAACACTGAATAAATGTTAGCTATTACTATCATAATTTAAATTATTTTACTTTGACTAAAATAATTAATTCAGATAATGACAGTTAATCCTTTCACTTTTGGGGAAGAAGGTAGAAAAAACTTCTTGCTATCAAATTTTCCTCTTCTTCTCCAAAGGCAGCCCCAGACAGTCTCAGGAATGAAGGTAAGATGAGTAGAAGGTTAGCACCAGGAGTGAAGAAATTAAAAATAAAAGTGCCTTTGAAAAATGAAAGTGCATACTGAGCATTTTCATTTGATCTTCAAAGTCAAAATTCCCCATCTTTCTCAAACTTACTCTTTCTTGTATACTTTCTTTCCCCCACCCAGTTTTATAGTGATTCAATTAACATATAGCATTATATTAGTTTTAGGTATACATCATAATGGTTTTGCCATATCTTATATAATAAAAGCATAGAATGCAAATTGTCCCTTCAATTGGGAGGTTGTCCAGGAGTTTGACGAGGGGGCAGTGCCGGCCAGGGGAAGGGAGGGAGGCCCTGGCAGTGGCAACCACTAGGGACCCTACCAGTGCACAAATTTTGTGCACTGGGCCTTTAGTGTGTATGTGTGTGTAACTATATATATCCACAGTAAATTAATATCCATCACCTCACATAGTTACCAATGTTTTTCTCCTGATGAGAACTTTTAAGATTTCCTCTCTTAGCAACTTTCAGTGACAAAATACAGTATTGTTAACTACAGTTACCATGTTAAACATTAAACCCCCAGAACTTATCTTACAACTGAAAGTTTGTACCTTTTGACCATCGCCACTTACTTTGCCCACTCCTTACCCCCACATCTGACAACCACCAATCTGGTCTCTGTACCTGTGAGTTGGGGTTTTTTTAAATTACAGATATGGGTGAGATCATGCAGTATTTGTCTTTCTCTGACCTATTTCACTTAGTATAATGCCCTCAAGGTCCACCTATGTTATCACAAATGGCAGGCTTTCCTTCTTTTTTTTTTTTTTATAAATGCCACATCTTCATTATCCATTCATCCATGGATGGCCACTTAGGTTGTTCCCATATCTTGGCTATTGTAAAAATGCTGCAATGAACATAAAGGCATAGATATCTTTTAGAGATAGTGATTTTCTTTCCTTCAGATAAATACCCAGATGTGAGGTTGCAAGATCATATGGTAGTTCTACATTTTAAACGTTGAGGAGTCTCTATACTGTTTTTCTTAGTGGCTGCATTCCACCAACAGTGCACAGGATTCCTGTTTCTCCACAACCTCACCGACATATAATCTTGTTTTTGTTTTGTTTTCTTTTGTTTTGATAATAGCCATTCTAACAGGTGTGAGTTGCTATCTCATTACAGTTTTTATTTTCATTTACTTGGTGATTAATGATGTGGAGTACCTTTCATTATCTGTTGGCCATCTCCATGTCTTCTTTGGAAAAACGTATTCAATTCCTCTGCCCATTTTTAAAATCAGATTGTTTGGTTTTTGCTATTGAGTTGTGTGAATTTGTTACTTATTTTGGATATTAACCTTTTATCAAATGCATGATTTGCACATATGTTCTTCCACTCCCTGGGTTGCCTTTTTGTTTTATTGAAGGTTCCCTTTGCTGTGCAAAAGCTTTTTAATTTGATGTGTCATCCTAGTCGTTTATTTTGCTTTTTTTGCCTTTGCTTTGATAATAAAAAAAAATCACTGCCAAGACCAAATGTC